>ML321738.1:0-20399 GCA_005239505.1 Nicotiana paniculata | reverse complement strand
CCTGTGTAACTGCATTCTTTCTCGTTGAAACCTGTCTACAAACTCACGGAGTAGTTCCGTGTCTCTTTTTTTTACTTTGAATATGTCTTCCATTCTCTTCTCAACTTTTTGTGCACCAGAGTGTGCTTTTATAAACGAATCTGCAAGCTCAGCAAAAGAGTCAATAGAATTTTCAGGGAGAAGAGAATACCAGGTTAGGGCCCCTTTGGTAAGTGTTTCCCCAAATTTTTTGACAAGGACTGATTCAATTTCTTGTTTCGTTAAGTCATTGCCTTTTACCCCAATAGTGAAAGCAGTCACATGGTCGCGTGGGTCAGTTGTTCCATCATATTTGGGAATGTCAAGCATTTTAAACTTCTTGGGTATAGGCAAGGGTGCCACACTTGGCTTCCAAGGTGTTTGAGAATATCTATCAACATTGATGCCTTTGATGATAGGTGGTATCCCAGGAATTTGTTCGTTGCGATCGTTCTACTCCTTCATCTGTTTCTGCATGGTTAGGAGTAAATTTTTTTATTCTGAGTTATTAGATATACCTGGTCTCATTTCGAGAGATTCATTAGGAGTATCTCCTCTTCCTGAGTTTGCCAACCCAGATTGAGGATTTTCTATGGTGATGGTGTTATTGGGGGGTGGCATCGGCGGTGTAGGTAACACTGCCGATAATCCTCTCGCAAATTCTTGCAAAGCTTTGCTCACATACTCTGCAATCATTTTCTTTACACGATCTTGTTCCAAAGTTTGATCATTATCACTATTGTTGTTATTGGATCTTTCTGGGGATTGTTCTTTCGAACCACGTGGGGTTACTGAAGGCGATGGAACTGGGGTTCCACTCCTTTGCTGGTTGTTTTCATTGGAGTTTGACATAATTCAAAGGATATCACTTGAAAAGTAAACAAAGATTATCAGATTCCCGGTAACGGAATCAATTTGTTTAACCAAAGAATTCGACCCTTTGATTAAAGCTTATTTTTTAAGATAAATACGGGTTACTGATAATCAAGATAATAGAGAAAAATAAATAATAGACAATATTGCATAAATATATAAAATCGAAGTTGATTGTATTCGAGAATTAGATGCCTTTACAAGATGTATTCCCTCCCTTATATAGGAGATTCTTAGAACGTACGACTCTTGCTATGGTTACTCATTAATGACTAATTATGACATTAATGAGGAGTTACAAAGGATAACGGTAATTGGGGTCCGGTTACATAACATTCGAGTAATCAATTGTGGGTCCTTGAATCTTCCCATAGCTTTGTCTAGATTCATTCTAACCGTGCCTCTCTCCCGTTTTGATCAAGTTGAGTTTCCCGTAGCTAATAAGTTTGTGGGTTTACTAAACCGTGCCTCTTAGTACCATACCTCTTCAAAGAATCACATCCAGTTGTCACGTTTTCATGTGTCCACGTGACTGACTGAGTTGTCAAAAGCTAGCTTACATGTGAAACTCTTTTTTACCAATACATAAGCGTCGTTTGTCACTTCCATTTAATGCTCATACCACGTGTCCTTTTCGGATTGGTTCTGCATTTACTCGGCACCTTTTAGGGCTTTCTGCGGCTGTGCCAGTCCCGAAGTGACATCTTCAATTATGACTTTTCATCATTATTTTCCTTTTTCTTCATGTTTGACGGTTGTATTCAAGTATAAATACATGTTTTCTTTTCTTTGCTTCCACGAAACACTTTTCTAACTTTGTCTTTTGTAAAGAACTTTCTTCTTCGCCTTTGTAAACATGTCTTCTTCAAAACAACCTCAAAGAGTAATAGATCTTGAAAGTTTAATGCCATCTTCTGCTCGGACTAGGAGTCGGAGGGGTGGTAGACTTAGAAGTCTAGGATCCACTCTTTCGAGGGACTCCTTTTCTTCTTAGATAATTCCTCCTCCTTCCACTAGATCTCCAGTTTCTCCGAGATTTAGTGTTTCTCAGTCTTTGTCTAGAGGTAGAGGCGAACGCCTTCGTGAGCCTGGAGTCGATGAAACTGTCCCTGCTGAGTTTTTTTTTGCTAGGGATAGGCAAGTTCTTGTAGATCAATCTTCTTCTCTTGATAGTGTTGAAAGATATCCAACCCTTATAACTGAGGGTCAAATTTTCCTTGTTCGTAGGGAGTGCTTTTGGAGGTCTGACTTTCCTGTCTATATTCCGAATAGTAATCAAAGAATAACGTCTTACAAGATGGGATATTCTTTTGTTTATACGTATCCTTTCACTTTAGGGTTTAGACCTCCCATTGGCCCAGTTATAATTGAATTTTTCCGTTTTTTCAATATCTGCTTAGGACCCGCTTGTGTGGCGAGTTGTCGCATGTCTTAGGAGTTTGGATTCTTTAGCCTTATTTCCTTTTACCTTCAACCCTCTTATTCACCTCTACTCTCCTACCTTATTTCGTGAAGGGGTTTTTACTCTGACTGCTAGAAGAAAAAGAGTGTTGGTAACCCCTGGAGATGATGAGGACAAGGGTTGGTACCTCCGGTATGTTGTTGTACCCACTGTTGGTTTAGTGGGTGAAGAAAATATTCCCTTCCCTGAGAAGTGGAATCGCGCACGTGAGTAAGCTTTAGCTCATATTTACCTTTTCTTGTTTTAACTTGAGATGTTTTATTAACACCGTATCTGTTTTTTCTTCTCTCAGTAATCATGAATACTGTTGAGAATGTCTCTGGTATTTGTGATTGGGTAGAAAAATTGTTGTCTGTTTCTCCTTCAGAAGAAAGATCTTGGAAGTACCTCGCTGGGAGGTATGGTTGGCAAGTAAAAACCCATGGTAAGTGAAGCTCTTGTTCTTGCTTCTTTCCTTACTCGAGTCTCTCATTTTGCTGTTTAACTTTTTTCCTTTTTAGTAGGGATCTCTGCTCGTGGGGTGTCTGCTTCGTCTATCCCAAAGATGTCCTTGGCTAAGGCCCAGGAAATTATTGTCGGTTCATCTTCCTCGAAGAGGAAGATTAGTGATTCTCATTCCGTAGAAGAAGAAGAAGAAGAGGGTGTTTTAGTGCACAGTCTACGGAGAAGGCGAATGATTTTAGATGATGAGCTTACAGCCTTAACCTTGACTTCCGTGTATGTGATTGAGCCCCCTGTCCTTGATGATGTTTCTCATTCCCCTATTCAGGAGGGTGTTGATCTTGCTTCTAACGACGTCCCTTTGGCTGCTGTCTTTCCTGCTTCTTTGAGAGAAGCTGTTTCGTCTGTTCCTTTGGCTATTTCAACTTATGTTGTTGTTTTGCCTGTAACTTCTTCAACTCTACAACTCTCTGTGCCTGTTGTTTTGCCCGTGGCTTCTTCAGCTCCTCAACCTTCCGTTCCTGTTGATGCTTCATCTCTGCCTGCTTCCATTCCTTCCATTAGGGAAGTAGGGTCTTCGAGAAGAGAGATGCGGCAGGTGGTAATAGAGGTTCCAACTGAGGGGAATCTTTTCAAGAAAATGGGTGAGCCCGAAGTGTGGCTCAAGCCTTTGATAGTTCCCTCTGAGAAAGCAAATCTAGCCAGCCACGGTGCTTTTATATGGGTCAATGAGGCCGTGCATACTTCTTTGAAGGTATGGTGCAAGTTATCCTCTTTCACTCTCGTATATGAAATTTACCATATCTGACTGGTTTATTTCTTGTAGATTAACCTTATAGGCATGGAGCTTATGAAGAGGATTTCAAACACGGACCAAGAGAAAAGAGAGTTGCAGGCCGATGTTGATAATTGGAGAGCACAATATGATAGCTTAAGGATTGACATGGATTCTTTAGAAGAGGAAAGGAGTACCTTAATGCGGCAGATGAGACTCATGGCAGCAGAATTGGCAGTGGAAAGAGCTTCTTGCAGTCAGGCTGATAAAGATAAGAGTGTTCTGGAGTCTTCGTTCGCTGAGCAGCTATCCCGTGCCTGAGAGGAGATTAGAGACTTGAAGAACTTGTTGGGGCAGAAGGAGGAATACTCAGGCGAGCTCATGCAATCACTCACTCGTACTCAAGAAGTTCTTCGTAGGGCTTTAGATAAAGCTCAAACTTTAAAGGAGTCGATTGTTCCATTAAGGGCCGCCCATGAAGCTGCGGAAGCGAAGAAGGATGGATTGAGAGCTGAGCTTCAAATATGGGCAAAGAATTATGAAGATTTGGAAGAGGAGGCTGTTGTTGATGTGAGCTGGGCGTATATGAATTCTCGCCTTGACACATTGATGGAAATAAGTCAATAGGGTTTTGACCTTAGTGCTGAAATAGCCAAAACTAAGGAAGCCATGGAGAGGCTCAACAAGGTCATAACCTCTCTTCACCTGACGGTGAGATTCCAGTCGCTCATGCCTCTTCATCCCCAGTTTCTCCCGCTCCTTCTGCCACTGAAGTCAACCCCTCTCTTGAAAAGATTTAGTTGTTTTATCCCTTCTTTTTTTCTTTGTATCAATTGGTGGTTACCCCCAGTCCCATCGGGAGTAAATTTGGATTTCCTTAAAGTCCCCAAATGACAACTTAGGGGCACCACAATGTATATTAAAATTTTATACGGCTAAGTATAAGTTAATACTTAGTTTTAGCCGTTTTAATATATAAATGTTAGTTCGACTTTTGTTGAGTTTCTGTTTCACTCTTTAAGTCTTTTGCATGCTTCATTTTTCAAGGTTTTCTTTTTACCTTCGAGTTTTGCATGGGGAATGCTTTAGACTACTTGTACCTTTTTTAGTAATAGGCACGGTGTCATATCAAATGTGTGCCTTTTTGTAATAGGAATAGTTCATGGAAGAGGGCCCTTTATAATTGGCATGAAGAAGACGTCTCAACTTCATGATAATGCAATAGAGTGATAGGAATTTTACACATGTTTAAGAATGTTTCCAAGGAAAGTTTTTCTTGTTTGAACTTTCATGAAATTTTACATGTGTTTGATTATCGTGTAAAACTCATGCTTGCAACTGTTTTTATTTAACAGATCTGATATACTCTTGTATTTCATAACTGTTTTTCATAGGAAACAGTTTTTCGATATTAATACAAGGAAACAACAGTTTTTTATTAGTAACAGTTTTTGTAAAGATTGAGGTTTTTACCCGCAACTGTTTTGGAAACAGTTTTCTAATAAATGCGAGGGAAATGATTTCTTATTTGTAATTTTTTTTATTTGATAACATTTCTTGAACAAATACAAGGATTTAGATATTTTCATCCGTAACTGTTTTATTTGAGAACTATTTTTTTTTTTGAATGAGTACATTGATGATGATATTTTACCCTTAACCGTTTTTGTTACAACAGCTTTGAATAAGTATAAAGATGTACATTTCTTTCTCGTGACTAATATTTTGCCTTTCAACCTGAAGATGTTTGAAGGTTTTTGCTTTTGGCATTAGGCTTTGTATTTGAATGGCTCTTTTGATTTCTTTCGATTCTGCTCGTGTCACTTGTCTCGTTGGGTAGATGGGTCTTCAGGCTCGAGCTTTTGACTTTTTGATAGTCTTATTTGCTTCGTCTTAGCCTTCCATACTGTATAGTCCCCCAATTGTTTGAGATTTGAATAATGAAATCTCGAGCAGTTGATTATTCCTTCCTTGTGGTCCTTTTCCTGAAAAGGAAAAACATTCCGGACTCGAAGGTATATAGTTTTTTAGATGATGACTGCTTAACCCTTTTAAAACGTCCATCAGAAAGTGTAACCCTAGACCGGGAATTATGTTATTTCCTCGCGTCTTTGCAGGTCTAATATCATCATCTGGTGATGGGTTATCTTTGTGCCTATCATCTAAAAGAGTTAGTAAAAGTTTTAAATGTTCAAAATAAAATCGAACGTGTGATACCTAATACTTCTTTAGATGGATGGCGTTCCAGCTTTTTGGTAGAACTTTGCAGTCCATAGCTTCCAACTCATAGGCGCCTTTCCCAGCTATTCCTTGGATTTTGTAAGTTCCTTCCCAGTTTGGATTTAGCTTTCCTGCAACTGCTTCTTTCGTTGATTGAAAGACTTTTTTGAGGACGAAGTCCCCAATCTTAAAGTACCTGAGATGAGCTTTACGGTTGTAATAACGCTCTATGATTTGTTTTTGAGCTGCCATCCGTATCAATGATGCTTCTCTCTGTGGTTCGAGTAGGTCCAGGTTGGTCCTTAATTCGTCATCGTTTTCACCTTCCATGTCTGTTGATAACCTTATGCTTGGTTCACCAATCTCCACAGTTATTAAGGCTTCTGATCCATAAACAAGTGCGAACGGAGTTTCTCCCGTGGCTATCTTTGAAGTTGTTTTGTATGCCCATAATACCGCTGGTAACTCATCAGGCCAGTTTCCTTTGGCTTTATCCAGCCGCTTCTTTAGATTGTTGATGATGACCTTATTCGTTGACTCAGCTTGACCATTAGCCACGGGGTGGTACGGCGTTGAAGTGATCCGCTTGATTTGCTAACTTTCTAAGAATTCTGTGATTCTCGAGCCTATGAATTGTGGGCCATTATCACACATGATTTCCTTTGGTATTCCAAAGAGGCATATTATGTTTCTCCATAAGAAGCTTTTAACTTATTTTTCTCGCACTTGTTTGAACGTTTCTGCCTCTACCCATTTTGTAAAATAGTCAGTTAGCACGAGTAAAAACTATACATGTCCTTTAGCTGTGGGAAGAGGTCTCACTATGTCCATACCCTATTTCATGAAAGGCCATGGGATATTATTGGATGTAATAATTCCTCTAGTCGATGTATGTTATTGGCAAACCTTTGGCATCTCTCACATTTGGATAAGAAATTCTCGGCTTCTTCTTCCATCTTAGACCAATACTATCCAGCTCTGATTAGTGTTTTCACTAAGAATCTCGCCCCTGAGTGATTTCCAAAGTGTCTTTCGTGAACTTCTTTCTTCACAAATTCTGTTTGGTTAGGTCCGAGGCATTTAGCTAGAGGGTCCTTCGAACATCTTGCGATAAAGTGAGTTGCGAAGAAGGCAGTACCGTGCAGCTTTGCGGCGAAGTGCTTGAGCTGCTTTCCTGTCTTCAGGTACGGTGCCATTCTGCAAAAAATTAAGAATTTTTTTTCTCCAGCCCTAGGTTAGGTTGTTGAAAGTTACCTAATTCCTATCCTGGTCTATTATTGAATGAAATAATTGAATGACAATTTTATTGTCTTTGTTCGTTACTTCTGTGACTGCTGCGAGGTTAACTAGTGCATCTGCTTCTGCATTTTCCTCTCTAGGTATTTGTATTACCTTCCATGTTTTGAATTATCTCACAAACTCACGTGCTTTTTCAAGATACTGTTGCATTCTAGTCTCTCGAGCGATGTAAGTCCCCTGTATCTGATTTACTACCAGTTGGGAGTCACTGTTGATCATAATTTTCTCGATTGAGAGCTTCCGTGCGAGCTCAAGCCTTGCAATAACAGCTCCGTACTCTGTTTCATTGTTAATTATTGGATAACACTTGATAGTTTGCCGTGTTTTTTCACCCGTGGGTGATATCAAGACAATGGCTAAGACGGCTCCTTTTATATTTGAAGAACCATCAGTGAATAAGGTCCATAGGCCTGGATTAACACCATTAAAGAGTTGTAAATCTTTTTTTACTTCAGATACAATGTTATTACTAAAATCAGCAACAAATCAGCTAGTATTTGAGACTTAATTGCAGTCCTAGGCTGATAGATTATTTCATGCTCACTTAATTATATGGCCCACTTGGCTAATCTTCCTGACAATTCATGTTTATGTAAAATATTTCTTAAAGGATATGAGGTCACAACGGTGATTGTGTGGCATTGTAAATAGGGTCGTAATTCTCTAAATGCCATTATTAAAGCTAAGGCTAACTTTTCCAGATGTGGATATCTAGTCTCAGCATCTAGCAAAGTTTTACTTACATAATAGACAGGTGATTATTTACCTTTTTTTTCTCTTACCAATACTGCACTTACAACAATTTCTTAGACAGTCAGGTAGATGTACAATCTTTCCCCTTCTTTTGGCTTTGAAAGCAGTGGTGGTTTTGACAGATAAATCTTCAGATTCTTGAGGGCTTGCTGGCATTCTTTAGTCCATTCGAACTGATTCTTCTTTTTAAGAACTGAGAAAAATTTAAAAAAAAATCGGAAGATTTAGAAATAAACCTACCCAAAGCTGCTATTCTCCCTGTCAGTCTTTGAACTTCCTTTTTATTTGTTTAAATATTAGGTATTTCCTCTATAGCTTTAATTTGAGCGGGATTTACCGCTATTCCTCTGTTTGATACAAGGAAACCCAAAAATTTACCTGATTGCACTCCAAAAACGCATTTCTCTAGATTTAACTTCATATTGTACCTGCGTAAAATATCAAAAGCAGTAGAGAGGTGCTGGAAATGGTCTTGTGTTTGTGTTGATTTTACCAACATATCATCAATATAGACTTCCATCGTCTTTCCAAGATTTTCTTGGAACATTTTAGTCACTAACCTTTGATAAGTGGCTCCAGCGTTTTTTAAGCCAAAAGGCATAAATTTATAACAGTAAGTCCCCCTGTTGGTAATGAAGGAAGTTTTTTCCTCATCTGAGGGATTCGTTTTAATATGATTATAAGCAGATTATACAATCTAAGAAGCTCAATAATTCATGACGTGCTGTGGCATCAATCATTTGATCTATATGTGGCAATGGGAATGAATCTTTGGGGCATGCTTTATTCAAGTCAGTATAATCTACGCATACTCTCCACTTGCCATTATTTTTAGGTACTACCACGGTGTTTTCCATCCAGTTAGGGTACGTTACCTCTCGTATGAACCAATCTTCAAGAGTTTCTGTACCTCTTCGTCGATCACTTAGTTCTTGAATGGTCCTTGCTTTCTTTTCTTCTGCTTAACAGGTACGAATGATAGATCTTCATTTAGTTTATGAGTCATCACTTCTGATGGGATGCCTGCCATATCTAAGTGGGACCACGCAAAGCAGTCTGCGTTAGCCTTCAAATAATTAATTAACTTAACTTTTCGAGTGGGGCCTAGCGTCGTGCCTATATACACTTTCTGCTCAGGCTTTTGTTCAGATAACGGAACAGCTACGAGCTCCTCCGTAGTTGTTTTGATGTGCTCATCCTCCTCCGGTTCACGAATGACGTCCGGTCTGGAATCCGTATCCGTGTGGTATAATATACCTTCCGTGGTAACTTGATTTTCCTTCTCGTAAGTATTTTCTTTCGTACCTATTTCAGCAATAATACTTTCCGTACCTATTTGGGTAGTAATTTCTTCCACGCCTGTTTGGGCTGTATTACTTTCTTGGGAGATTCCCTTATCTCGTAATTCTTCCACCTCTATTTTCTTGTTGTAGTGTACCACATAGTTTATATTTCTTGCGGTGTGTTGATCACCTTAGATTTGGTGAATCCCCCATTCAGAGGGAAATTTAATTACCTGATGCAATGTGGAGGGTATCGCTTTCATGTCGTGGATCCACGTCCTTCCAATGATCACGTTATAAGCCATGTCAGTATCTATGACTTCGAACCTAGCACTTTTGATCACCCCCTCAGCATAAGTGCTAAGCTCAATTTCTCCTTTTGTTATAACCGTAGAGTTATCAAACCCTGATATGGCTCGTGCTTTTGGGATTACTTGATTCCCTAGTAGCATTTCTTCCATGACTCTTAGCAAAATGATACTGACTGAACTTCCTGGATCAATCAATACTTTTTTTACGTTAGTTTCATGAATAAGTAAAGATATTACTAGAGCATCGTTGTGCAGAAGCATTAATCCGCTGATATCTGCATCATCGAAGGTTATATCGTCTTCTTCCGTATTTTCACGAGCCTGTTTCCCATGTGTAATTGTGAACTTTGTGGTTGTTTTGCAAATCACTCCATTTACTTCTTCACCCCCGTGTATTATGTTGACGGTTCATTTTGGAGAAAGAGGTTTGGGGGCTCCTGCATGTTCCTCATATATGCCTGTTTACCTTTATCACTAAACAATTCTATTAAATAGCCTTGTTTTAATAAATTTTCTACTTCACCTTGTAAAAATCTGCAATCTGCAGTTTTGTGCCCATGATCGTTGTGAAATTCGCACCAGTGATCTGGGTTTCTTCTACTTGGATTTGACCGCATCTCTTTGGGCCACTTAACCTTGTCTCCCATGTTCTTCAATATTGAGACAAGTTCAGTAGTACTTACACTAAAGGTATGATCCCCAATTTGAGTACTACCTCTAGGTCGTTCATCTCGATCTTTTCTGGATCTAGACGAGGATGAGACTACGTCTCTTCCTTGTGGTCTATAGTCCGACCTAGTGTTTTTGAACCTAAGGCGGATATCGCGTCCCGAGGGTCCTAAGTAAGGATCGTACCTATTTTTACCTGATCTTCTATCTGATTCAGAACATCTGGATCTGGAAATGATCTTCATCTCTCGAAAGAGCAATGATATCTTCTTCTATTCTAAGTTTAGTACTGTACCTGTTATATACATCGTTCCATGTTGTAGCGGGGAATTCTCTTAGACATTCCTTAAGTCGTCTCTTGGCTTCTGAGCTTTTATCGTTTAGGTTGCTTGCAACTGCCATGGCTGCCCAATTATCAGGCACCCTAGGTAACTGCATTATTTCTCGTTGAAACCTGTCTACAAACTCACGGAATAGTTCCGTGTCTCCTTGTATTATTTTGAATATGTCTTCCATTCTCTTCTCAACTTTTTGTGCACCAGAGTGTGCTTTTATAAACGAATATGCAAGCTCAGCAAAAGAGTCAATAGAATTTTCAGGGAGAAGAGAATACCAGGTTAGGGCCCCTTTGGTAAGTGTTTCCCCAAATTTTTTGACAAGGACTGATTCAATCTCTTGTTTCGTTAAGTCGTTGCCTTTTACCCCAGTAGTGAAAGCAGTCACATGGTCGCGTGAGTCAGTTGTTCCATCATATTTGGGAACGTCAGGCATTTTAAACTTCCTGGGTATAGGCAAGGAGGCCGCACTTGGCTTCCAAGGTTGCTGAGAATATCTATCACCATCGATGCCTTTGATGATAGGTGGTACTCCAGGAATTTGTTCGATGCGATCATTCTGATCCTTCATCTATTTCTGCATGGTTAGAAGTAAATTTTGTAATTCTAAGTTATTAGACATACCTGGTCTCGTTTTGAGAGATTCATTAGGAGTATCTCCTCTTCCTGAGGTTGCCAACCCAGATTGAGGATTTTCCATGGTGATGGTGTTATTGGGGGGTGGCGTTGGTGGTGTAGGTAACGCTACCGGTAATCCTCTAGCAAATTCTTGCAAAGCTTGGCTCACATACTCTGCAATCATTTGCTTTACAAGATCTTGTTCCACAGTTTGATTATTATCACCATTGTTTTTATTGGATCTTTCTGGGGATTGTTCCCTCGAACCACGTGGGGTTCCTGAAGGCGATGGAACTGGGGTTCCACTCCTTTGCTGGTTGTTGTCGTTGGGGTTTGACATAATTTAGAGGATATACTTGAAAAGTAAACAAAGATTATCAGATTCCCGTTAACGGAACCAATCTGTTTAACCAAAGAATTAGACCCTTTGACTAAAGCTTATATTTAAGATGAGTACGGGTTACTGATAATCAAGGTAATGGAGAAAAATGAATAATAGACAATATTGCAGAAATATAGAAAATCGAAGTTGATTGTATTCGAGAATCAGATGCCTTTCAAGCTGTCTTCCCCTGCCTTATATAGGAGATTTTTATAACGTAAGACTCTTGCTATGGTTACTCATTAATGAATAGTTATGACATTAATGAGGCGTTACAAAGGATAACGGTAATTGGGGTTCGGTTACATAACGTTCGAGTAATCAATTGTGGGTCCTTGAATCTGCCCGCAGCTTTGTTTAGATTCTTTCTGACCGTGCCTCTCTCCCGTTTTGATCAAGTTGAGTTTCTCGTGGCTGATAAGTTCGTGGGTTTACTGAACCGTGCATATTTGTACCGTACCTATTCAGAGAATCACATCCATCTGTCGCGTTTTCCTGTGTCCACGTGACTGGCTGAGTTGTCAAACGCTGGCTTACGTGTGAAACTGTTTTTTACCAAACATTTGTGCGTAGCTACTATTTTGCCATGTCCGGGTAGCCTAGGACCCACTAGCATGCCTTACTTTTTATACTTGTGATCTTGTATGTAATATCAGACTTCTAATTTAATCGAAATAGTAATTGAATATCTGAGGAAGACTAGGGTTCATTTTCTTAATCATCTAGAAATAGAATTGATTTCCTTCATGGGCAATTGTATTCCGGATAAGGTTATATTATTAAATATTATAAAAACTTGGCAAATGAATTTCGAAAAAGGTTTTAAATACTATTTTGTGGTTTTTAAAAGATAAATCTGTCATTTACTTGAGTATTTGTTTTCCCGACGTAGTCGGGGTGGACTGTTGATTGTGCATGACTGCATGTGACCGCTTCACAATTTACATTCCGCGAGCGGAGTGTTATTTCCCCCACCCTCATGGGAGCGAGCCGTACGCCACGGTGGATTGAAAAATTCACTTATGGTATGGGTCGTTCGACCCTCGGTAGTGCATAGATATGATTATTTTATGGAAAAGGTGTACTTATGGTTCGGGCCGTTCGAACCTCGACAGTGCACATACATGATTACCTTTGTGGCTCAGGCCGGTTGTCCTTATCCCGTATGCGCATGCGAAATTGTTAAATGTTTTTCATGGATTTTGAAGTGATAAGATATTTGGGGGAAAACAAAGAACAAATTGTTTATTTAAGATTTTTGGGGGAAAATATGGAAGTAGTAACTATTTATTTACTTCCAGTATTTACTTGGATTTCAGTGCCCTATATATTTGCTGTTTTACTACCTTTACATGCCTACCGTGCTCATCATATTCTGTTAAATTAATTTGTTGGACCTTAGTGAGTGTCTAATTCGACCTCTCGTCACTACCTCTCTGAGGTTAGGCGCGCGACTTACTGAGTACATATTGTTTTCGTACTCATGCTACACTTGATGTGCATTTTTATTGCACATGTACTTTCATAGCGACGTGGCTTGTTGGAGTCTTAGGCGAGCTGCATCATCCGGAGGCGATCCGCAGCTGACAGAGTCTCCCTCATATTGCATTTATTTCCAGTTTAAATTCCTTGTCCAACTTGTATTTCGGACAAGCTTGTAGTAGTTGTGAAATTCTTCGAATTTGCTCATGTACTTGTGACACCGGGTTTCTGGATGTGTTGGGATATATTTTGCTAAAATGGAATATTTAAGCCATTGTATTTACTTAACGTATTTTTATTTTGTTATTATGTAATAAAGTGAAAGGTAATGATTTTCATAAATGTTAAAACAGGAATTTATTTCAACTAATTAATGATTGGCTTGCCTGACGGTGGTGTCTGACGCCATCATGACCTTAGTATATAATTGAGTCGTGATAACATGGTATCAGAGCGCTAGGCTCCCTTAGGTCTCACGAGTCATGAGCAAGTCTAATAGAGTCTTGTGGATCGGTACGGAGACGTTTGTACTTATCTTCGAGAGGCTACAGGGCTGTTAGGAGTACTTCCCTTCTTGATTCCTCATCGTGTGATTCGATTCCTTTGAGGCTTATGCCTATGCTTATTCCTACTCATTGCGCGTCGTAGAGCGCTTGCTATGAATCAGGAATTTGAGGAATTGATATGGTGCTACGGATATGGTGCGAGGTGTTTCCCATGTGTAATTGGATGGGGCTATTGTTGTTGCCCTGCAGAAGAATATTATGTTGTTTCAGCTCGGTTGCTGTGTTTCTAAGGACTTTGAGGCTATGCTCAGGTTGTGATGATGTTTACGATTGGTTATCGCGTAATGTCGGTATGATGATAGAATTCTTGCCCATAGGTTGGGGTGATGAATAGCTTGAAGGGAGGTCTTCTCAGAGTGTGATTTCGAGATTTCAGTATTTAGATTCCGGCAGAAGGAAGGAAATTGATCTATAGATGGCCAGGTTTTGGATTGATAAAGTAGTAAGACTTGGGTTTCAAGTAAGGTGGAGTATTCACCTGTGACGTGTTATCGTCGTCCTTGATCGAATGGAATGTGTTAAGTTCTTCAGTGCCATGGTTTCTTCGGGTGCATGGAGCCAGAGTATGGTGAAGGAGTATTGAAGAATGTGGTTGGCAGAGAATGATATTGAATTGAGGCTAGGAGGTGGTTCCATTTTTAAGAGGCCGGATGAAGGAAGCGGAAGTCGAGTAGTCGCAAAGTGGGGGAGCGGCAGCATAGGTGGGTTATCTCCGGTGAATAGGTTTGTGGTTGCATGGTTGGCAAGTTTCCGAGAAGGATTCTAGTGGTTGTTTGGTAGGAGGCGGGATGTGTGAATGATGCTAGAGAATTTGAGTAATCAGGGAGTGCTAACAAGAGAATTTGGAAGAATTGGATGGATTGGTTGAGCAAGATCATGTTAACAAAGGGGAAAATATCTCAGCAGGGTCTAAATTAGTGCAAGGGGTAGCTTCGGGCTAAGTGGGGGAGTCCCACCACCTACAGTTGGGCTGTAGGATTATGTTCTCATGGGGTTACGGATTGTCGGCATAATGGCAAGTTGGTGTAGCTAAGGGAAAGGAGTATGATGGTAATTGTGCATGGGATTTGATGAATATGTGCAAAAGTTGGTCCTATCAGGCCAGGGTTAGGCTTTGGAAGATTCAGAATTTTGCTTAATGCATAGGCGAATTGTGAGGGTAGTGACTCAGTCACGTGCTTCATTGAAAAGGGTGTTCGTGTGCTAGAAGAGCCTTGGGGTGATTGTATTAGGGGCCTGTCAGAGTGGGTGACTCTCAATAGCGGTCCTAGTGAATTCAAAAGTTAAAGAATGCAGCGTTTAAGGGCTTTAGGCAGCAGTATGATCGAGAATCGAGCTTTTGCAGAGTAATTTCTGAGAAAAATAAAGATGGTTGGGGGTTCTATGTTATTTTCAGCATGCGGGATAGTATTGGAGGAGTGAGAGAAATAAACTCCGGGTTGTAGAAAGATTACCAGGGGGTACGAGACGGTTTGTGAGACTGAGACATCATGGTCTCGTGAATCAAGGTCACTCGGGATGAGTGAGCGTTGAGTTTGCTACGAATTGGAGGAAGTTACTATTATTCCTGAGGCAATTGAAGATGATTAAAAGAAGATAGATTGATTATCCATGGTTGAAATGGAACATTTACGGTAGTGATCAGTTCCTTCGATGTGATTAGGTTATGCATGTGGTTTGTGTCGGTGTGTGCGGGGCTTGTCGGCCGTCGAAATAGATTTCATGTGGGAGAATTCGAGAGCTATGGCCTGTCAGGAGTAGGCGGATCCCGGAAGGGTTATGGTGGTATAGACTACTACTTAAGGATTTTCATGTTGGGTGATTGCGAGAATTCACCTCGTGTGTCGAGATGGTACTCTTGAATTGAGTTAAGTAAAAGGTTTATGTATGATGAAGCGTTCACCCTATTGGTGGTTCAAAAGTTATGAGGGAATTCTTGCGCTATATCATATTGGCATGTTAGGTACGGTAAGCAGTATGTAACTAGGAGTAAGAATCGAGATTGCGGTTCGGTGAGCGAGGATGTCATGAGCTCGGATGAGCAAGAAAAAGTGATTTGAGATTCCAGAGTAAGCTGGTGTTATCTTCAGTGTCACCTGAGATCGATATTCGGTAAAAAGGGGCTTTGTACCCTGGTCATGGGTTCTTGATGTGTTTGCAATATTGGTGTGGTCGGTAGTGCGAGTGTGCGGACTTGTTACCTGGTGTGGAAGGTCGTAGGAGAGTAACCACGAGAAGATTGTATAAGTGTGACATGTAGTCACTTAATAGATTGAAGATTTGGACCAAGTATAAGGGAGTGCAATATTGCTTGTTTGAAAATTTATGCCAGGAAGGCGTTCGGTCCAGTTGGTTGTGGATTGTAGGATGTTGTCCCGGCTATGATGGTTGTTCTTGCATATTATGAGAGGAATGGGGTTTAATATGGACCTAGGTAAGGCTATTAGCCTAGTTTGGTGCGAGCAAGGTAGACTCGATGTTTGTGGATAAATTTAAATATGATTATGGGCTTCATGTGAGGCAGATATGTTCATTTCAGTATAGCGCTCCTCAAGGAGGGGTGTTGGGATATCAGGTGTTGTCCCGTCTTTGTCAAATTCAGGTAATATTATGATTTTACCGTGTGAGTTGTGAAACGATTTGATAATTTCTTAATGAATTGAGGTCCCACGTAGTGGTGATGTTATGTGAGCAGGACAGCTCTTGGGATCCAGAGTATATATATATCGTACCTCAGTTGTGCTTGAGTTTTGCAAGCGTATGGCTTTATCAGTCTCCCCGGGATGGTATTATGCACTTAGTGTGCTTATGATTGATATTCAGTAATTTGTAATAGTGAGCAATTCAGCTCCGCGTATAATTCCTTATGGGAATTTTTGTGATGGGATCGGGTGGCATGCCGCCACGGGTATGTTATTAGGATCGGGTGGCACGCCACCACGGGTATGTTATTTGGATCGTCTTGCATGCCGCAACAGTATGATGATGAGTAAGATTCCTATATTTATTTTCTTGTGTTTTACTTTCTATTTTCCGAGAAGAGTTCCTAATAAGTTGCGTGAGTCGAATAGTATTTTCCTGAGTCATTTCTTTATATATCATGTTCGAGTTATGGCCTATTGGCGTGTGGTGGTGTCATGTGAGACTGTTGGTCATGTTGGGGTGATTTGTTGTCTGAGCAGTTCATACTTGGTGAGATGAGATTATTGGATCAGGGATCAGTGCGATAAAATTATGTGAAATACATTGAAGGACAATTACCAACGGTTGGTTCATAATGAGGTGATGATTCTAGTCAAGATGAGCTATTCAATGATTTGTTAACTTTGTAGTTGGTTATGAATTTCTACCGGTCTCCTCCATTGTAGTGGTATTTCCAGCATTATAGCAGGATGTATGTACATGTCATAAGGTGCCTTGGGAGCATCAGATTCATGGAATTTTGGCTATTAAGGTTCAGGGAGTCTCGTTGTGGTCAGATGGTGAATTATGTGGTGCATGGTGCTAATTCAGCAAGGGTATGTAGTCATGTTCTAGTATGTCGTGTGGTAGTTGATACGGTGTTTGTATATATTGGAACTAGGCCTGTCAGACGAATTTCAGGTGTTGGAACTAGATTTTGAGCCTATTATATGGATAAAATAAGAAATCTTCAGAAATGATCAATTTAATGTACTCTGTTGGGTTGTGGTAGCACAGGCAGGTGCTTGAGGTGTTAAGCAGTGATTTTAGATCTCCAGAGAAGTTCTGGGCACGTTCGAGGACGAACGTATGTTTAAGTAGGGGAGAATTTAACGACCCGACTGGTCGTTTTGAGATATAGCGCGTCGTTCAGCGGTTTGAAGTTGTGAGCAGATCCATTTCAGGTATTATAACTTGTAGGTATGGTTGGAATTGAATTTCGGAAAGTTTAGAGTGGATTTGGAAAGAAAATTCTCATTTCAGAAGCCTTAGGTTGGAGAAATTGACTAAGATTTGGAACTTTGAGTAAACGACCTCCGAATCAGGATTTGAAGGTTCCAGCGGGTTCGTATGATGATTTTGGACTTGGGCGTATGTCCGGATCGGGATTTGGAGAACCCAAGAGAATTTCAACGCATATTATGGAAGATAGCATTTCAGAAGAATTTCATAAGTTTGGGTTGTAAGGCATTTTCGTATATAGATATCTGTTTGGGATTCCGAGCCTGGGAATAGCTCTGTATGGTGATTCTGGAGTTGGGAGCGCGATCAGAAGTGAATTCGGATGTCTGTAGGTCATTTTGAAGTCATTTGGCTAAAGATAGAAATTTAAAGGTTTTTGAGAAATCCGACCAGAAGTGGAAATTTTGATATCAGGGTCGGAATACAATTCTGGAAGTTGGAACAGGTCCGTAATGTTGAATGTGACTTGTGTGCAAAATTTGAGGTCAATCGGACGTGATTTGATGGGTTTCGACATCGAATGTGGAAGTCTGGAATTTCAAGTTCTTAAAGTTTGAATTTTAGAGTGATCCGTGATTTCGGCGTTGTTTGATGTGATTGAGGCCTCGAGCAAGTTCGCACTATGTTTTGGAACAGGTTGGTGTAATTGGACGGGGTCCCGGGGGCCTTGGGTGGATTCCGGGTGATTAACAGATCAAGTTTGGAGTTTGAAGAAGGCTGAGGTTGATGTCATCTAATCTGACCACACATGCGAGGCTTGGGCCGCAGGTGCGGCTTTAGTGCCACAGGTGCGAAAGTTTGCTAGTTTGGAAGGGAGCGCAGGTGTGAGGGAGTTTCCGCACCTGCGAATCCGCAGATGCAGACAATGAATGCAGGTGTGAAGTTTGGATTGAGCTGAGGAAAGCCGCAGGTGCGAGAGCTGGATCACAGGTGCGAGAAATGGCCTGGGCAGAATGTTTTAAAACCGTGATTTTTGGCCATTTCCTCACTATTTCATCTTGGCATGGGTGATTTTGGGAGGCTTCAAAGAGGGATTTTCATCATGCATTGCGAGGTAAGTAAATTCCTCTCATTTTTAAGTTAAATACAAGATTATATGCATGGATTAGACATGGAAATTAGTAGGAGAATTGGGATTTTTTAGGAAAGACCTAGATATGTTATTTTGGATTTCTACCACGAATTTGAGCCAGAATTTAGAGTAAATTGTATATCTGAGTTAATAAATCTATGGGTAGAATATATCTTCAAGAAATTTCGGATTGCGGGCACGTGGGCCTGAGGGCATTTTGGTCAATTCGTTGAGCGGGGTTGGAAAATTATATAATTTGGAATTGTTGTAAGTATTAGAGTATATTTTCATTGGTGTGTCGTTGTTTGGATAGTTTTGGGCCGTTGTGCATCCATTGGAGTCGTCGGGAGAGCTTGGAAGTCGGTTATAGAACTTCGGAGCGAGGTAAGTCTCCTTTCTAACTTTGTGAGGGGGAATTGTCCCCCTAGGTGAACTAATTAAGTATGTGCTACTATCTGTGGGGGCTACGTACGCACGAGGTGACGGGGGTCCATGGGTAGCTACTATTATTCCATGTCCGGGTAGCCTAGGACCTACTAGCATGCCTTACCTGTTGTACCTGTGATCTTGCCTGTAATATCAGACTACTAATTTAATCGAAATAGTAATTGAATATCTAAGGAAGACTAGGATTCATTTTCTTAATAATCTAGAAAGAGAATTGATTTCCTGCATGTGCAATTGTATCCGGATAAGGTTATATTATTAAATATTATAAAAACTTGGCAAATGAATTTCGAGAAAGGCTTTAAATACTATTTTGTGGGTTTTAAAAGAGAAATCTATCATTTACTTGAGTATTTGTTTTCCCGACGTAGTCGGGGTGGACTGTTGATTGTGCATGACTGCATGTGACCGCTTCGCAATTTACATTCCGCGAGCGGAGTGTTATTTCCCCCACTCTCATGGGAGCAGGTCGTACGCCACGGCGGATTGAAAAATGCACTTATGGTACGGGTCGTTCGACCCTCGACAGTGCATAGATATGATTATTTTATGGCAAAGGTGAACTTATGGTTCGGGTCGTTCGACCCTCAGCAGTGCACAGACATGATTACCTTTATGGCTCATGTCGGTTATCCTTATCCCGTATGCGCATGCTAAATTGTTAAATGTTTTTCATGGTTTTTTAAATGATAAGATATTTGGGGGAAAACAAAGAAGAAATTGTTTATTTAAGATGTTTGGGGAAAATGAGGAAGTAGTAACTGTTTATTTACTTCCAGTATTTACTTGGATTTTAATGCCTTATATATTTGCTGCTTTACTACCTTTACATGCCTACCGTGCTCATCATATTCTGTTAAATTAATTTGTTGGACCTTAGTGAGTGTCTAATTCGACCTCTCGCCACTACCTCTCTGAGGTTAGGCGGGCGACTTACTGAGTACATGTTGTTTTCGTACTCATGCTACACTGGCTGTGCATTTTTATTGTACAGGTACTTTCATAGCGACGTGGCTGGTTGGAGACTTAGGCGAGCTGCATGTAATAAACTGAAAGGCTTGCCTGACGGTGGTATCCGGCGCCATCACGACCTTAGTATATTTTGGGTCGTGACATATACTTCCTCAACCTCAGCATCATCTACAAGAACATGGTCTAATAATTGTTATTCTCGTTTTAGCTCCTCAATTTGGCCTAGAAGATCTTTTTCAACTTCACACAACTCATCACTAAATTGTTGGGTGTTACACGCATCAACTTTTGCACTCAATTGAGCCTCCAAGTCGCGAATAGAACTTCCAAATTGGTCTATCTCTTGTCCCAATTCAACATTTCCTTCAATAAAGTGTTGTATCTCATTTATAATTTTTTCATCGAAGCCTTCATATTCCTCTGATGATTTCATGTGCATATTGATGCGAGACTAAATTGCATAGTTTAACATGTGATATACCTTACATTTTATGCGC
>MDKI01207836.1:0-35945 GCA_005239505.1 Nicotiana paniculata | reverse complement strand
AACCATTCCAAGTGGCGACTCTAATAGAAATAAAATATTCCCATTTCGAATAATGTCACTTTAAGTGGAGAAACTCCCGTACCCCTCTTTGGGGCGTATAAAAAGGAGGTGTGACACCACATGTATATAGGCAAATAAGCAACACGTCTCAAACACAAATTCATGTAATTTTAGAAAGAATCCTAGGACAGGATATCTAGGTGAACATTAATATAGAGAATATGCAACACGGTTTCACAAACTCAATAGCAGGGTCCTAATCGGTTTACCTACTGATTTTAAGCCCTGTAAAACTTAACAGTAAACAATAAAAAATACAATTTCCAATTTTATATAGAGATTAATTACCTAAGGCTTGCCTAGGCGTGGGACTATACGTAGTAACCATTACAATATATTTTAAACAGTTTTGAAGTATTTAACCTACAAATATGTTGTTCTAGGTGACGCGGATTTGAAAATGAAAAATTGGTACCAGTTATACTCAGAAAAATATACACCTATGCGAGACTGTTTTTATGCCTCTTCAGGATCAGTGACTTATTTTAATTGAACTAGGCGTATTCAAACGAATGCAAACAAAATTCCTAGAACATGGTATCTAAATGCACACAGGAATGACATACTTTTTGTTAAATTTATTCATTAACCTAATAACAGGATTTCCAAGTGAGACTACTTGTGCAACAGTAAAGCATGGATTGGCGATATGTGATATGCTGAAGCAGTAAACGTGAAACTCTAAGAACAGGATATCTAATGTAGGTTTGATATGATTTGCAAGTAAATGAGCATACCAGCCCTAGGACATGGATTCTAATGCGAACTCACAAAATATAAACCTATAACATGCTTTCTACCCAATATCATTAACAAGATCATACAGCCACCCTCCCTATTTCTCTAGCCACCCCAATATTTGTTTACAACTAATTATTACAGACCAATGAATAAATTACATAAATGAAACAGAAATCGAACTATAGGTAGCGTGAAGTAGGCCCAAGGCAAACTTGGTAAGGGAAGGAATTAAATGATCTCAAAAGCCAAAGGATTTCATGGCCAAATTTGTATCTAGGTGTGTCAGAGTTCCCTAAGGATCTCAAGGATCCCGGGCAGTGATCACACCTAGACTTTTCATAACAGGGATTGAGCAACTGCAGTGTGGAAGGTCCAGCCTAGTGTGCCAGAGTTCAAAGGGATCTCAAGAGGATCCCAAGGCAGTACACACACTGGAGGGGCAGAACCTAGGGACTTAGGAGTAAAGTGAGAGTGCTTGAGATAGTTTTCGAACGGTTTCGACAAGAAAACAACACTGAAATAATTCAATAAGTAACGAAGTTTTATGAAAATAAGGACTGGTCAGTTAGTAATTGAAAACAATGTAAACATTTTTTTTTTGAAAAATCAGTAAGCAGCCTGATTGGCTACAGAACCAACAGGTCTAGCATTAATAGAATTCACACAGGGTATTGGATATTGAGGACATACAGAACACATATAGTGAAACATATAGCAACAGAAGCACAAAGCCTTTTAAAGAGTTTCATAGGATTAAGGAGTTAATCATACAACTAATTGTAAGGACATAGAGCATGGATCACAGAACAACCATGTGGAAACAAATTACACTGGACAGATGAGGCATAGAACTAGAGTTACTTAGAAATATTAGGCAACTCAACAAAGCAGATTTTTAACCAGAACCTTAGTAAAAAGATCAGGCAAACCATCAAGCATACTGACATACATGGAACAAAATCAGGTTGAGGCATACTAGAGAAAGCAATAGGAAGATCCTTAGACATGCTAATCACAAGTTAAATAGGACAGGATTCATACAGGACAGTGATTAAACAGGGTAGTTCAGGCATGCTAGGTGAAAAAATGATATAGACATAGAAGTTATACATTGAACAACAAGATGTTAAGGAGGAACAAGAGTGGAAATCAATGAACTAAGGCAGTAACGGAGCACATTAAATTTTGGACTTGAAAATGACTTAGGAAATACAAGTTAAGGAGAGAAAAAACACAGGATACGAGCAGATGTGGTGCAATAACTAGACTTGGCTTATAGCCGGCAAGTTCAGTGACAATTGCAAGTAACAAAGAAGAGTAGAGAGTTTTGAGTGTAGGAGAGAGTTTTTGAACTAGTGTTCGCGTGTGTAGTGAGAATATAGGAGAGTATATATAGCTGCTGATAGCTAGACAAAATAAGGTAAAAAATAAACTGTGCAACAATTAGGGAAATTTAGAGAATCAGTCATACATAAAATCAACATAGTCTCCCATAATCAAGGGTTAATCAATCAACGGTAAAGAGCAGGACAATATTTAAGGAAATAAATCAAGTAAGACTTAGGTATGGAGTAGGCAATTAGGGGTAAATGAACAGGAGTTTAATTAAGGAAACAACTAGTGAAGGATCAGGAAATATCACGGTTAATCAAAATAAGGCAAAAAATAATTAAAAGGTGTAAAATAGGGAAATAATCGAGAAATCAACACATAGATATCAGTATAGCAAATGAGTGAATCAAAGACTTAAAAAACACTAATTTAAAGAAAATAATATAGATTTCCATGAATTGTCACGCCCCAAAATTGAGGGACGAGACCGGCGCCCAACCTAATGATCCCGGTCAAGTGGACTTGGATTGCCTTTCCTACCCATCGCGCTACCCCGTGTTTACAATATACATTATTCAACATGAATTAGCAATTTAGAGTTGAAGCTTAATCCGCTACTTTAGTTCATTTTATCCTTTATCATTTCCACATTTTATAATCACAAAACATACAATAATTCCGGTTCGGATCACGATTACTAGTAAACACATTTACTGCCCAAAATAAATATATGTACAACCCACATCATGTCTACGGAGCCTCTAAGAGTACTTAGGGTTTACACAATACTTGCTGGCAACAAGGCCCTGACTATACCTTTAAAAGACATAACATATACAAAAGAGATGGTATATACTACACACGGCCCCGAGAGGAAGTGGGGCTCACCGGATCTGCTGAAGGTATGAAGGGGAAACACCACTATCGACGGTCTGAGCTACCTGCTGTGGAACCACCTACATCCATATAAAAGATGTAGCGCCCCGGCAAACGGGACGTTAGTACCATTGAATAATACTAGCATGTATGAACAAAGTTTATTCCAAGTAGAATCACACAATACGCAATTGGCAGAAAGTTAGGGTAACCACACAAGCACCACACAAATATACAGAAAGTTACAAATCGAGATTCCACAATTATTCATTTCAATTATTCATCTGTTGCGGAGCGCAACCCGATCCCACCGTACATTCTCATCTTGCCCTTATTACTTCGTGTTCTGGCGCGCAACCCGGTTCCACCGTACCATTATATTTCTCCCTTATTACCTCTCTACCCTTATTACTTAGTGTGTCGGCGCGCAACCCGATCCCACTGTATGTTCACATTTCATAGCAACAATAACCAACAATTATATCACATGGATCTTTATCATCAAGAATATAAGTTCATATCAACCAACAACTATATGAAGTCAAGGCACAATAATCCTTACCGAACAGTAATTCACATATGGTGATGCCATCATTATTTAACTCAATTAAATCAACCGACAGTTTCTTTTCATCTTTTGCCGCACTCGGCCCTTAACAATTAGATACCTTTCCACATTAGAGTACTTTAACAATCTTTCATTTAATATCACATACTGCCACATTGACATATTCGAAAATTTAACGAACCTTACATGGTAGGATAAGCACAAGGAAAATTTTCACATATGCAGGACAATAAATTCACATATGCTCAAGCAAAAATTTCATACCGTGTGCTCGAACACCAACAAGGTAACTCTACAAAGATTAAAGTTAGTCATACATACCTTGAATCAAAATTTCACTTTAATTTTCTACCACAATTCACCGGACCTTCTAGCACCTTCAATCTTGTTCACAATATGGCATAATTGAACTTAGAATTGGGAATAATGATCATGTCATGAACTCACTTGAGCATTCTATAAACCACTAGGTATTCCTTTAGATTAAATGGCCTCTTTTTAGTTAAAGATTACTGTAACCCATTTTCTTTTTACTAGATTATGACTAGTTGGTTACATGCATGCAAGACTCCTACCCCCATCTTCATGAACTCACCTAACCATGTTTTATTTTAACAAAAATCTAGAAATTAAGGTTGATGGGTAGAAGGTTAACTCTTGTAGTGAAGAAAATGGTGTCCTACTTGATCAATTCCAGGCCTGAGTAGTGATGGAAGAACAAACTTGATGACGATGGAACTCTTTCTCTCTAGAAACCACTATCTCCTATCTCTAATTTATCAGAAAATGAGCTTAAAATGAAAGGGGAAGGTGTTTTAATGAACTGGGGGTCGGGTATAAAATTAGAAATTTAACAGTTCTGAAGCAGAAATGCGGTCAGGAATGCGATCCACATACCTGATCTACGATCGCATAGGGGACCTCAAACCTGCGCAAATTTGGAAAATTATATCTTTTAAGTCTCGGGGTACTTTTTACTCAAAAGGGTCTGTTTTAAGAATTTCTACAATTATAACAACACGGGGACCTATTTGGGAATTATTTTTAGCCATAAAATTTTACTGGTATTTACTTGAATATACATATAAGCCAAGTATAAACACACAGAATACGTCAAGAGTCGAATTCGAAATCCTAATAGAGACATACTAGGGTAAAATCACAAGACATTCAAATTAAATGAAGGAGAAATCATGTGAATCAAAGCACTGAACAAAATCATGTAGTAAGTAACACAGACAAACTCAGAATCCAAACAAAAATGTCAAAAATTGGGGTTTTAGCATAAACTAGTTAGGGTTAAGGAAAAACTTAACAATATCAGTCGAAAACACATAAGAATAGGAGATTAAGCACTTAAAATCAGAAAGCGTTTTTAAAGAAAGACTTTTAAGAAATCCTAGTTTAGGAAAATGAAAAGCTACTTCGAAAAGTCAAAAGAATCTTCATAAAACAAGTAAACAATATGTTTGAACCATCTCAGATATGTACAGATCTGAGAAGTTCAAGAGATGAAATTAGGGTTTTGAAAAAATAACATAGAGATGAAGATATAGACTTAGAAACCCATAGGTTTAAAGCGAAATAGGATGATCTTACTCAAAATTGGACCATAACGGCCTGAAACCGGTGAGACAAAACCAAAGTCGTTAGTGGACTGGCCCTGGTCCCTAGAGGACCTTAGCAAAACCTGGTGTAAGAGAGACCCTTGGAGGTCTGAGGGTGGTGAGAGACCACCATGGTCGACGGTAGATGAGTGACGACGAGGGAAAGTTAGGGTTAGGTTTTGAGAGAATTTGGAGAAAAGGGGAAGGGGTGACGGCAGAGTGATGAGATAGAATGAGGGGTTTGGAAGGGTTGTATTGGGTTGGTCTTTGGGCTGACTGATTTAGACTTGAATTGAAATGAAAAATGGCGATTTGTTAAATACCCCAAATGAATTAATTAAAAATACTTTGTAAAATAATTACTACTTATAAAAATGAATTTCATGCATGGAAATGCTTTAAAAAAAATAGTTATTTAGTATTTAAAAATACAAAAGACTAGTTTCTGATAAAAATGTATGCATGGGCTATAATTGCAATGTTATTGCAATTGTAGCCAAAAGGTGCCAATTTGGCTATTTATAGAATAATTGGACTTAATAAGACCATAAATAGTAAACTAAAACAAAAAATGTTTTTGAAATCATTTGTGATGTAATTTTATGAATATTTATTAGAAATAAAATAATAGGCAAAATAATAAAAAATATGAAAAAATAGCAATTGATGCTAATGCATGATTTTTAAGACATACAATTAAAAAATTATTTTGGTAAAAATTGGGTATCAACAACTGTCCCTCTTTATCCAGAAAGGATGAAAGAGCTGTCGGGTAAAGATATGATGGCCAATCTTGACCAAGCGAAATCGTTTGAGAGATTTAGGCCGCACTCTGGCTTCTGAGTTGCCTACATATCCTTGGTTTTACAGAATCAGACAGTGTGTAGTTCTGGATTCATCGGCGAAATATATCGATGAAGTCACCACAAGAACGGACACAATGTTTCGGGATAGGCGAAGTATTGGTTATGGTGAGAGGCCAGGTTTTGAGATAATCGAAGGAACTAGAGCGAGATCGCTCCCGCTGGGATAACAGTTGCTTGCTGGGTCACATGCAAATGAAGATGCTACAAGCATATATTGTGCCGAAATTTAAACATGATGCATGTTCCCTTTGGACTATGAAAGTCGTCTTCGAACGGTTAGGGATGACGTCCTTAGACCATGATGTCATGGGCCATGAATTGTTCGGTGAGAGATTTATAGGCCATGAAGTGATGTTCTCGGGCCATGGGGATGGTTCCTCTGAACTATGATTCCTTTGAATAATGATATGCAAGTCGAGAGAGATCCTCAGGCCATGACATGGTGTGTTCGGGCTATGAGGATGATGCCTTAAGACTATGACTCCTTTGGATAAGTTGGCGATATTTCAGCGCATGAGATGCAAAATATGATGTCAACAAGACAAAGCTTAGTCTTGCAAAGTGGAGGGCCGAGCTTAGCCCGAAAGAAAATCAAAGTAGATAATGTTGGAGAGACTACGCTTAGTCTCGATTAAAAAGAATGTTAATCAGAGGCAAAGCTTAGCCTCGTGCAGGTATGGATATAGCGCTTAGTCTCGTGCAAGATGCAGGACATGGCGTAGTCTCATGCAAATGAAGCCAGAGATTAGCCTTGCGCGAATGCGGAGGTAAATCTTAACCTCTGGCAAGGTGGAGACAGAGCTTAGTCTTATGCAAGATGCGGGACAGGGCTTAGTCCCATGCAAATGAAGGCAGAGATTAGCCTATTAAAGCAGAGGTAGAGCTTAACCTCTTGTAATGTGGAGACAGAGCTTAGTCTCATGCAAGATGCAAGATAGGGCTTAGTCCCATGCAAATGAAGGTAGAGATTAGCCTTATGCGAATGCGGAGGTAGAGCTTAACCTCATGCAAGGTGGAGACACAACTTAGTCTCATTCAAGATGTGGGACAGGGCTTAGTCTTATGCAAATAAAAGAAGAGATTAGCCTTATGCGAATGCGGATGTAAAGCTTAACCTCATGCAAGGTGGAGACAGAGCTTAGTCTCATGTAAGATGCGGGACAGGGCTTAGTCCCATGCAAATGAAGGCAGAGATTAGCCTTATACGAATGCGGAGGTAGAGCTTAAGCTCATGCAAGGTGGAGATAGAGCTTACTCTCATGCAAGAAGCAGGACAAGGATTAGTCCCATGCAAATGAAGGCAGAGATTAGCCTTATGCAAGGGAAGACAGAGATTAACCCTATGCAAATAGGGGAGGTACAACTTAACCTCAT
The DNA here is from genome assembly GCA_005239505.1 of Nicotiana paniculata. Taxonomy (NCBI): domain Eukaryota; kingdom Viridiplantae; phylum Streptophyta; class Magnoliopsida; order Solanales; family Solanaceae; genus Nicotiana; species Nicotiana paniculata. The sequence goes on along the minus strand of MDKI01207836.1, from coordinate 28,521 downwards.
GCAGGATGAAGGCAAATATTAGCCTCGTGTAAGGGAAGGCAACGTTTAGCCTTATGCAGAAAGTAGAATGAGTAGCAGATAGTGGCGGAATTTCATAGCTGGTAGCAGATTTCGATAACGCGATTGTTGTGAGGGTTGTGACTTTGCGGCATGTATATCCTTTGTCCCTGCATCCAAAGAAAAATTGCGAGTTTTATAGATGGGGGAGGTTGATTCGTGTCCCCACTGGCTTTGCTTGTCCTTATTTGCTTGGTCTGATGATCCTTTTTGCAGCATGCATAGTTTTGTAAAGACATAGTAAAAATGTACTTTAAGAAATTTAGATGAACCGACGATCGTGACAAGATCCGAGACATTGCAACCTCTTTTTCTATGGAATTTTGAGGTTCCTCCTCAAAATTCTTTCCCAATTATATGGATTGATGTCTCTGGTTGTTGTATATGTTGCGATTAGCTGATCTGTCTTCGGAATTTTGAGGGTCCTTCTCAAAATTCTTCCCAGTTTCCAATTATGGGGTAAAATAAGATTTTTTATTGGTTTGTGACCGAACCCATAGGGCTGCCTACGTATCCCTTCTTAAACGGGAATCAGGGTGGGCGTAGTTCAGTTTACATCATTTTAGAGAGCATAAAGAGTTACACATAGTATCATTTAATTGCATTTGAGTTGATCGGTTTTGGCCAGACTTCGCCGTCCATTTCTGCAAGTATGAGAGCTCCTTCTGTCAGCATTCTATGAACCATGTAAGGAACTTTCCAATTAGTAGAGAATTTCCTTTTGGCTTCATCTTGATGCAGAAAGATCTTTTTCATCACCAGCTACCCCGTTGTGAACTGTCTTGGATTGACTTTTTTGTTGAAGGCTCTGGACATTCTGTTCTAATAGAGTTGCCCGTGACATACAACGTTCATCCTTTTTTCGTCTATGAGGGCTAGTTTCTCACAACGGCTCCTTATCCATTCTGTGTCGCTGAGTTCAGCTTCTTGTATGAGTCTCAAGGAAGAAACATCTACTTCGGCATGAATAACAACTTTTATACCATAAACCAACAAGTAGGGAGTTGCCCCGGTTGATGTGCAGACTGTTGTGCGGTACCCTAATAAGGCAAATAATAGTTTCTCGTTACGATGTTTGTGATTTTCTACCATTTTTCTCAGTACCTTCTCGATGTTTTTGTTGGCGGCTTCTACAACCCCGTTCATCTTAGGTCTATAGGTTGTGGAGTTCTTGTGTTTGATTTTGAAAATCTCGCACATGGCCTTCATTAGATCACTGTTGAGATTGGAAGTATTGTCGGTGATGAATGATTCTGGAACTCCGAACCGATAAACAATCCGGTGGCGGACAGAGTCTGCCACGACTTTCTTAGTCACTGCCTTGTAAGATGCTTCTTCGACCCATTTTGTGAAGTAATCAATAGCTACCAAGATGAACCTATTCCCAATTGAGGTGGTGGGCAAATTGTGAGCCAAGATAGACGTACTTAGTTCGGTCATATCATCGTACGGCCATGCAAATATGTCTTCATACCCTTTCAGGAATTGTGTATACTCTTCTTTCTCTGGCGGTGATAGGTGGATGCTGATGTGGGTTTCTATGACAGTCTCAAAATCTTCCAGGTTGATTATTTCGGTCGCGTCTAGATTGGACTTGGGCTTGTTCTCAAAGTCCTGTACTTCTCTGACGATTTCCTCGGGTATGATATCTTCTTCTGAATCATTGTCCTTTTGTTTCATTGTCTCATTTCATGTCACAGTCATTTTTCATCAAGATAGGAAATAGTAATGCATTGTGGAAGAGGAATAATCAAAATAAATACAATAAAAACAAAAGGTAACAAGTCAGTGAGGGTTATGATGAAACTATTTGCATCATTTAAACACATATTGCAGGAATGTAAATGCATGTCTTAATTTGTGAGCCTTGTTGTGCCCGAGGTAGGCCTAGCAACAAGTTGATTTGGAGAACTTAGATGCTAAAATGTCTCATTTCATTAATATAGATAGACGAATCCCAAAAACGATACTGAAAATAACAAATAAGTCACTAATGGCATCCGGCCTTACTACATTTATGAAAGAAAAAAGGTAAATAAAGCCTAGTTTGTCCCAGAAGGACCTTCCCCAGATTCGATGTTCTTGATTCCATCGAACAAGTTCCCCAGATCGCGTAGTCCCAGCAGCTGGTACACTTTAGCCAGGTGTCCTCCTTTATTCCCCTCAGCGTTCTGGCAATCCTCAATCCTTTTGATGACTTTGCCTTCTAACTCCCCTATACCTTGCTCAAGATATTCTAGCTTCCCATTGGAGAGGACAACCATTTGTTTCCATTCCTCGATCAGCCTCTTGTTAGTCTCATGTATTTCCCGGTGCCCGTTCTCGGAATTGCGGATCCTTTTGCGCAGCCGGTTGTACTTGACCTGAGCCTCGGCATCCTCGTCTATGATTCTTTTTCCTCGGCTTATTCCCGACCTCACTATCCCGTCCAAGTTGTCTTTTAGCCATGCCTGGTAGAAAGGTGCACATCCTGCATGGTACCTGTCTGGTTCAATAGTATTCTTCTCCATGATGATTTTGCAGTGCCACATGTGTTGAGCTTGACACTTGTAGGGGACGTCGTCGTCCTTAAAATCCGCTCTGAAGTGACCCATCTTAGAAACCCATGGTATAACTTGTTTTCTGCTTGCCTGCCTCATGACTCGGAGAGGAACATAGGGATATATACCTCTCAACCCGATCAACACTAAGTGTGGTGCATCCCAGGATCTGATGATAAATTCGTCCGTCGGGAACAACTCGAACATCTATTACACCTATTCCTCGGTCAGATTATCAAAGAATTCCACCCACTCCTTGGCAGTTTCCGGCTGATCAAATATGTCTGGAATGTAAATCATCTGCTTGGGGTGATGAAAAGCAATGTGATCACTCCATGCCCTTCGCGGAAGTTCTTGGCGATATTGGCCCTTTTGAAGGTATTCTAGGAGTCGTAACTGCAGCAACAGGTTGCAACCCTCAAAATGTTAAACTCCTATTTCCCAATGCTCCAAGGCTCAGTAAATATCACCTAAGATCATAGGGACAATGCTGAAGGTTTGCCTATCTATCCCTTCCATCAAGGCCCTGGTTACCATGGCTAGCATGGTATGAATCCTTTCCCTCTTTGTCGGGAACACTATCAAGCCCAAAATGCACACAATAAACACAAATACCCTGTGATGGATGTGACCCAGGGACGTGATGGCAAACGTGTCATGATAGGTACAGTATGAGTTGCTGTGACCGTATCTTTTATACAAGTACTCGAAAGGTATGTAAGATTGTTTCACCCCCTGATCGACTTATTTTATTGCAAATAAGCCTTTATGAATTTAGGGGGGTGATATAAATAGGAAGAGCGCAACCACTCATCAAGCGTTGTTATATGATTTGTGTAGGCACTAGTGGAATATGATGTTGAGCATGATTATGAAGCAATAGATAAGAAATAGACAACATGCTGTCACGTATTTGCACGCATTGAAAGCGATAAATACAACAGTTATAATTGAAAAGTGGTTACAAAGGAAACAAGAAACATTTCAGTTTCATTTTGGGAAAATAAATACTTGGGAAAGTAAATAATTAATTGCACATAAAAGGGAAAGGGAAAGGGTTCAAGTATCAACAAAATAAAGCACATTTAGACAAATTCACAAAACCGTTTGTAATGGCAAAAGCCTAGACTCCCCAACAGAGTCGCCATGCTGTTGCGCCACCCTTTTTCTTTCCTTGCGGATAGTCAGGGTTTTTGACATTATTGGGACAACTCGTTTCTTTTTGGGAAAAAGGATATAAGGAATTGAAGATTCGCCACCTAACATATTAAGGTGCGTTATGAAACCTATTACGGGTCATTTATAACACTAATTAAACAACCAGATATTGGGTAAGGGCTTGAAGTTATTTCAAGGGGAAGGTGTTAGGCACCCCTCGAAGCCCACAACGGTGGGTCCCGACCAAATTTACTTTGTGAGTTAGTCAAGTAGCAAGTAGACACTCTAAGCACACATATGTAAAAATAGATTCTTAAACAGATAATCAGTCTAAGCACACATATGTAAATGGGATGAAGGGGTCCTAACCCCTAAGTTGTTTATCCTATAGAATCATATCCATGCAATGTCCGGTAACCACATCCTCAATGAGGGGCTACACGTTGCATTAGCGTGCAGGTTATCATATCATTTTTCTACCCATTATCCAACCCCTTAGTGGTTATTAAGTGAGTTTTTATTAACGAACTCTAAGCGTGCTGTTACCCATCCCATCCTAGTGGTCCCGGAGAAGTTTAGGACCTCTAAACCTGGGCAGTTATAGACAATCCTAAGGTATTTAAAAGGAAAAAATCTAGGCGACAAACAAAGAACATGTAGGACAAGCAAATAGGTGAAAAAGAAGAAATTAAAAGGCTCATGTTTACCTACACATGTATATAGGCAAATAAACAGCAAGTCTCAAATACAGATTAAAGTAATTTTAGAAAGAATCCTAGGGGAGGATGTCTAGGTGAACATTAATATACAGAACATGCAACACTGTTTCACAAACTCAATGGTAGGGTCCTAATCAGTTTGCCTACTGATTTTAAGTCCTGTAAAACTTAGCAGTAAACAATCAAAAATACTGTTTCCTATTTTATATAGAGATTAATTACCTAAGGCTTGCCTAGGCGTGGGACTATATATATTAACAATTATAAGATATTTTAAACAGTTTTGAAGTTATTTAACCTACAAACATTTTGTTCTACGTAACACACATTTGAAAATGAAAGATTGGTACCAGTTATACTCAGAAAAACATACACCTACATATGAGATTGTTTTATTCCTCTTCGGGATCAATGAATTATTTTAATTAAACTAGGCGTATTCAAACGAATGCAAACATAATTCCTAGAACATGGTATCTAAATGCACACAGGAGTGACAGATTTTTTGTTAAAGTAATTCATTAACGTAATAACAGGATTTCTAAGTGAGAATACTTGGGCAACATTAAGGCATGGTAAAAAATGGATATTTAGTATTTAAAATACAATAGACTAATTTCTAGTAAAAAATAATACAAAAATATATGCATGGGCTATAATTGTAATGTTATTGGAATTGTAGTGTAATGACCCGACCGGTTGTTTTGAGCTCTAGCGCATCGTTCAGCGGTTTGTGACCGTGAGCAGCTTTATTTCAGATGTTATGACTTGTAGGTGTGGTTGGAATTAAATTTTGGCAAGTTTAGAGGTTATTTGGAAAGAAGCTTCTCATTTTAGAAGCCTTAAGTTGGAGGAATCGACTAAGATTGGAATTTTGAGTAAACAACCTCCGAATCAGGATTTTAAGATTCCTACAGATTCGTATGATGATTACGTACTTGGGCGTATGTCCGGATCGGGTTTTGAATAACCCGGGAGCGTTTCGATGCATATTGCGGAAGTTAGCATTTTAGAAGAATTTCATAAATTTGGGTTTGAAGGGCATTTCAGTGTTGTTGATGTCTATTTGGGAGTCCGAGTCTGGGAATAGCTTCATATGGTTATTCTGGTGTTAGTAGCGTGATCGGAAGTGAATTTGGATGTCCGTAGGTCATTTTGAAGTCATTTGGCTAGAGATAGAAATTTTAAGGTTTTCGAGAAATCTGACCGGACGTGGAAGTTTTGATATCGAGGTCGGAATGCGATTCCGGAAGTTGGAGCAGGACCGTAATGTTGAATATGACTTGTGCACAAATTTCGAGGTCAATCATACGTGATTTGATATGTTTCGGCATCAGATGTAGAAGTTGGAAATTTCTATGTTCATAAAGTTGGGATTTGAGTGAGATTCGTGGTTTCGATGTTGTTTGATGTGATTTGAGGCCTCGAGAAAGTCTGCAATATGTTTTGGAACAGGTTGGTATAATTGGACGAGGTCCCGGGATCCTCAGGTGGATTCCGGGTGGTTAACAGATCAAGTTGAGAGTTTGAAGAAGGGTGGAATTGGTGTCATATGGTGTGATTCGCACCTGCGAGGATTTGGCCACAGGTGCGGCTAAGGGCATCACAGGTGCGATTCTAGGATGGAGCCAAGGAGGCCGCATGTGCGATAAGGGGGCGGCAGGTGCGATTTTGGGCTGGAGCCAAGGAGGCCGCAAGTGCGGAATATTTGGGCGAACCTGGGGAAGCGCAGGTGCGATAAGGGGGCCGCAGATGCGGAAATCGGCTTGGGTAGAATGTTTTAAAACAAGGATTTTGGTTCATTTGTCTTCATCTCTCCTTCGGCTTAGGAAATTTTTGGAGGCTTCAAAGAGAGGATTCCTTCATGCAATGTCAAGGTAAGTAACTCCTTCATGCCTCTAAGTTAAATACAAGATTATATGCATGAATTATGCATGGAAATTGGTAGGAATTTGGGAAATATTGAAGAAGCCTAGAAAATGGAAAATTAGATTTGTAGCCCTGAATTGAGCATGAATATTTGAGTAAATTGTATAATTGAGTTAGTAAGGCGATGGGTAGAATATATCTTCGAGAAATTTCAGATTCCCGGCACGTGGGCTCGATGGCATTTTGGTAATTTCATTGAGCGTGGTTGCGAAATTATATAATTTTGAATGGTTGCACATATTAGAGTATATTTTCATTGGTTTGTTGTTGTTTGGATTGTTTCCGAGCGTTGTGCAACATTTGGAGTCATCGGAAGGGCTTGGAAGCCGGTATTGGAACTTCGAAGCGAGGTAAGTCTCCTTTCTAACTTTGTGAGGGGGAATTGTCCCCCTAGATGAATTAATTAAATATATGCTATTATCTTGGGGGGCTATGTACGCACGAGGTGACGACAGTTCGTGCATAGCTACTATTATGCCTTGTCCGGGTGGACATGTGTAACTTCGGGTGCCTGAGTCGCATGTATGATTTGCGAGCAGGATGACCCTGTATTTTTGTATATTCATATGAGCACCAGAGTCACATGTATGATTCGCGAGCAGGCTAGTCTTAGTATTTTATTTATAATCGCGTCGCATGATCAATTCACGAGCGGGGCAGATAGATGCATCTACGGTTCGAGCCATTCGACCCTCGGCAGTGCACAATTTATGTTTATGTTTGTTCGGGCCGTCGACCCTCGGCATTGCTTGCGCATGATATTTACTGCGTATTGCTGTCATTTATACATGTTTATCGGCTTAAGGATGTTTTAATGGCCAGTTATGAGGAAGGAGAATTTATGTGTAATATGTGAAATAAGTCTGATGTTTCTTATCCCTGATTGTGATTTAAATTGTCAACTGAAATGACGAAGACTTAAAATGTTAAATGTGAACGGAGTTGAAAAATGTTTATTCATGAACTTAATAAATTGCCTATGATAATCATGCTTAGTGTCACACTTGAATATTTTAAATTGACTTTTAGCAAGTGTCTATTTTGACCTCTCGTCACTACCTCTCTGAGGTTAGGCGAGCGACTTACTGAGTACACGTTATTTTTGTACGCATGCTACACTTGTTATGCATTTTATTGCACATGTACTTTCATAGCAATGTGGAGGATTTGGAGACTTAGGTGAGCTGCATCATCCGGAGGCGATCCGCAGCTGACATAATCTCCCTCGTACTATATTTATTTTATTTTAAATTCCCTTGTCCCATTTGTATTTCGGACAGGCTTTGTGATGATTGTATAAATTCTTAGAAATTGCTCATGTATTTGTGACACCGGGTTATGGTATGTGTTGGGGTATATTTGCTGAAGTGTAATATTTAAACTATTGTTTTACTTAACAGATTTTTATTTAGTTAATATGTAATAAAGTGCAAGGAAATGTTTTTCATAAATGTGTAAACTGGACATTTAGTTCGATTAATTAATGATTTGACTTGCCTTACAATGATGTCTGGCGCCATCACGACCTTAGGAATTTCGGGTCTTCACAATATGGTATCCGAGCACTGGGTTCCCTTAGGTCTCATGAGTCATGAGAAAGTCTTGTAGAGTCTTGCGGATCGGTACGGAGACGTCTGTACTTATCTTTAAGAGGCTACAGGACTGTTAGGAGTACTTCCCTTATTGATTCCTCATCGTGCGATTTGATTCCTTTGAGGCTTATGCCTATGTTTATTCCTACTCAATATAATGCGTCGCGAGCGCTTGCTATGAATCAGGAATTTTAGGAGTTGAAATGGTGCTACGGATGTAATTCGAGATGTTTCCATGCATAATTGGTTGGGGATTTTGTTATGGCCCTACAAAAGTATAATATGTTATTTCAGCTCTGTAGCTGTGTTTCTGAGAGCGTTAAGGCTATGCTCAGGTAGTGATGATGCTTGCGATTGGTTATCGTGTTATGTCGGTATGATTATAGAATGCTTGTCCATATGTTGAGGATGATGAATGGTTTGAAGGGAGGTCTTCTCAAACTGTGATTTCGAGATTTCTGTATTCTAGTGCCGGTAGAGAAAAGGCATTTGGGTTATGAATGGTCCGGTTGGGGTTGATAGAGTAGTAAGACTTGGCGTCTTCAAGTGAGATGGGATATGCACTTGTGACGTGTAGTTGTCGTCATTGATCGAATAGAATGTATTAAGTTTGGCAGTGCTATGGTTTCTTCGATTGCGTGGGGTCATAGTATTGAGAAGAAGTATTGAAAAATGCGGTTGGCAGAGATCGTGAGGTGTGGTGGTTCAGTACCAGATAAGTGTTAATAATGAAGGCAGCTAGAGAAATATGATATTCAGAGAGCTTGAGTTCGTGGTGATCTGCTGGTTTGAGGGCTACAGAGAATGTCATTGAATTGAGGCTAGGCGGTGGTTCCATTTCTAGGAGGCCAGGTGTAAGAAGCAGAAGTGGAGCAGTCACAAAGTGGGGGAGTGGCAACACAACTTGAAATTTGAAGATATTGTCGCGCATTTAATGGATGTCCATGAGGAGTGGACGGACTAGTAAAGTTGCTAAATGAAGCAGGGCGTAGGATGTGTTATTGAAGTCGCAGAGAGCGTGCATTTCAGGATCGTTGGAAGGTGTCAGTTAGTGATTTCCACATGTAGGTTATCTCATGTGAATAGGTTAGCGGTGGCATGGTTGGCAGGTCTCGGTGATGGGTTCAAGTGGCCATCCGGTAGGAGGCAAAATGTGCGAATGATGCTAGAGAGTTTGAGTATTTAGGGAGTGCTAGCAAGACAATTTGGAAGAATTGGACGGATTCGTCGAGCAAGATCGTGTTATCAAAGGAGAAAGGATCTCGAATGGGTCTAGAGTGGTGCAAGGAGTAGCTTCGGGCTAAGTGGGGGAGTCCCACCATCTGCAGTTGGGTTGTAGGGTTGTCTTCGCATAGGGTCGCGGATTGTCGGTGTGTTGGCAAGTTATTTCAGCTAATGGAAAGGAGTAAAATGGTGATTGTGCATGGGATTTGATGAATGTGTGCAAAAGTTGGCCCTGTCGGGCAAGGGTTAGGCTTTGGAAGATTCAGAATTTTACTTAAGGCATAAGGGAGTTGTCAGGATAGTGACTCGGTCGCGTGGTTCCTTGGAAGGGGTGTTCATGTGCTAGAATATCCTTGGAGTTGATTGCATTCAGGGTCAGTCAGAGTGGGTGACTCTCAATAGCGGTCCTAGTGAGTTCAAAAGTCAAGAATGCGGCGTTAAGGGTTTCAGGCAGCAGTATGATCGAGAATCAAGCTTTTGCAGGGTAATTTCAAAGAAAAGGGAAAATGGTTGGAATACTCTATGATATGTTTCATCATGAAATATAGTATTGGAGGAGTGAGAGGAATAAACTTTGGATTGAAGAAAGATTATCATAAGGGTAAGAGACGAGTTGCAGGATTTAGGCAGCATAGTCTCGTGAATCAAGTCCACTCGGGATGAGTGAGGGTTGAGTTTTCTATGAGTGGAAGGAAGTTGCTATTATTCCTGAGGCAAATTGAAGATGAATAAAGCAAATAGATTGATTAGCCATGGTTGAAATGGCACGTTTCCGGCAGTGATCAGTTCCTTTGATGTGATTTAGTTATGCATGTGGTTTGTGCCGGTGTGTGCGGGGCTTGTCGGCCGTCGTAACAGATTTCATGTGAGAGCATTTGAGTGCTATGGCCTGTTAGGTGTAGGCGGACCCCGGAAGGGTTATGGTGGTATAGACTACTACTTAAGGATTTGCATGTTGGGTGATTGTAGGAATTCACTCGTGTGTTGAGATTGTACTCTTGAATTGCGTTAAGTAAAAGGTTTATATATGATGAAGTGTTCACCCTATTGGTGGTTCAGAAGTTATGATGGAATTCGTGCGTTACCTCATATTGGCATGTTAGGTGCGGTAAGGAGTATGTAACTGGGAGTAAGAATCGTGATTGCAGTTCGGTGTTAATAAGGAATCATGAGCTCGGAAGAGCTAGAAAAAGTGATTTGAAAGTTCAGAGTAAGCAGGTGTTATCTTCAGTGTCACCTGGGATTGATGTTCGGTGAAAGAGGCTTTGTACCCAGGTTATGAATTCTTGATTTGTCTTACATCGTAGTATGTCTAGTGGTGGATGTGCAGACTTGTTGCCTTATGTGGAAGGTCGTGGAAGCATGACCGCGAAAAGACTATATAAAGTGTCACATGTAGTCACTTGATGGATTGAAGATTTGGACTGAGTTTAAAGAAGTGCAATATTGCTTAATTGAGAATTTATGCCTAGGAGGCGTTAGTTCATTTGGTTGTGGATTGCGGGGTGCTTGTCCCGGCTATGATGGTTGTTCTTGTGTATTATGAGAGAAACTAGGTTAATGCGGACCCAGTTAAAGCTATTAGCCTAGTTTGGTGCGAGCAAGGTAGACTCGATATTTTTTGATGGATTTAAATATGATTATGGGCTCCGTATGAGCCAGGAATGTTCCTTTCAGTAGAGTTCTTTTTCATGGAAAGGTATTAGAGCAACATATGTTGTCCCGTCTCCGTCAAATTCATGTGATCTTATGATTGTGCCATGTGAGTTGTGAAACGGCTTGGTAATTTCTGATGAGTTGAAATCTCCGCGTAGTGATGATGTTATATGAGCAGGATAGCTCTTGAGTTCCAGAGTGTGTATATTGTGCTTGAGTTTTGTAGCCTTTTGCTTTATCAGTCACCCCAGGATGGTATTATGCACTTAGCGTTCTTGTGACCGATATTCAATAATGTGTAGTAATGAGCGATTCAGCTCAGTGTATATTTCATTATGTGAGTTTTTTGATGGGATCGAGTGGCACGCCGCCACAGGTATGTTATTTGGATCGGGTTGCACGCCGCAATAGTGTGATGCTGAGAAGGGTTAATATATATTTATTTTTTCTTATGTTTTTTTTCCTATTTTCTGAAGAAAAAAAAGGTTCATATTAGTTGCGTGTGTTGAATAGTCCCTTCCTGAGTCATTTCATACCTATCATGTTCGAGTTATGGCATATTGGCGCGATGTGGTATCCTGTGAGGCTGTTGGTCATGTTTGGGGTGATTTGTTGTCTGGGCAGTTCATACTGAGTGAGACGAGATTTTTGGATCAGGGATCAGTGCGATACGGTTATGTGAAGTGTATATTAAAGAACAAATACCATTATCTAGGTTCATAATGAAGTGATGATTCTAGTAAAGATGAGGTATTCAAGGATTTGTTAACTCTGCAGTTGGGTATGAATTTCTGCACATTTTCTCCGTTGTGGTGGTACCATCAGCATTATAGCAGGATGTATGTACATATATGTCATGAAGTGCATTGGGAGCATAAGATTCGTGGAATTTTGGCTATTAAGATTCGGGGAGTGCCATTGTGGTCAGATGATGAGTTATGCGGTGCATGGTGCTGATTCAGCAAAGGTATGTAGTCATGTCCTGGAATATCGGGTGGTGGATGATATGGTGTTTATGTATTGGAACTCGGCCTGGAGGGGAATTTCAAGTGTTGGAACTAGGTTCTGAGCTTATTATATGGATGACAGAAGAAATCTTCCGATTTGGTCAAGCTAATGTGCTCAGCTGGGTGGTGGTAGAACGGGCAGGTGCTCGAGGTGTTAAACAGTGATTTCGAGTAACTCCAGAGCTGTTCTTAGCACGTTCAAGGACGAACATCGGTTTAAGTGGGGGGAGAATGTAACGACCCGACCGTTCATTTTGAGCTCTAGCGCGTCGTTCAGCGGTTTGAGGCCGTGAGCAGCTTCATTTCAGGTGTTATGACTTGTAGGTGTGGTTGGAATTGAATTTTGGAAAGTTTAGAGTTGATTTGGAAAGAAAATTCTCATTTCACAAGCCTTAAGTTGGAAGAATCAACTAAGATTGGAATTTTGGGTAAATGACCTCCGAATCAGGATTTGAAGGTTCATGCAGATTCGTATGAGGATTTTGGACTTGGGCGTATATCCGGATCGGGTTTTGGATAACCCGGGAGCGTTTCAATGCATATTGTGGAAGTTAGCATTTTAGAAGAATTTCATAAATTTAGGCTTGAAGGGCATTTCAGTGTTGTTGATGCCGTTTGGGATTCCGAGTCTGGGAATAGCTTCGTATGGTGATTTTGGAGTTGGGAGCGCGATCGGAAGTGAACTTGGATGTCCGTAGGTCATTTTGAAGTCATTTGGCTAAAGATAGAAATTTAAAGGTTTTCGAGAAATCTGACCGGAAGTTGAAGTTTTGATATCGAGGTTGGAATGTGATTCCGAAAGTTGGAGCAGGACCGTAATGTTGATATGACTTGTGCGCTAATTTTGAGGTCAATCGGACGTGATTTGATAGGTTTCGGCATCGGATGTAGAAGTTGGAAATTTCTAAGTTCATAAAGTTTGGATTTGAGTGCTATTCGTGGTTTCAATGCTGTTTGATGTGATTTGAGGCCTCGAGCAAGTCCGTATTATGTTTTGGAACAGTTTGGTATAATGGGACGGGGTCCCGAGGGCCTCGGGTGGATTCCGGTTGGTTAACGGATCAAGTTGAGAGTTTGAAGAAGGGTGGAATTGCTGTCATCTGATGTGATCCACACCTGCGAGGATTCGGTTGCAGGTGCGGCTAAGGGCACCGCAGGTGCGATTTCGGGCTGGAGACAAGGAGGCCGCAGGTGCGGAAGATTTGGGTGCACCTGCGGAAGCGCAGGTGCGGTAAGGGGGTTGCAGGTGCGAATTTGCGCTGGAGCCAAGGAGGCTGCAGGTGCGGAAGATTTGGGGCCATCTGCGGAAGCGCATGTGCAGAAGATTTGGGCGCATCTGCGGAAGCGCAGGTGTGGAAATCAGCATGGGCAGAATTTTTTAAAACAAGGATTTTGGTTCATTTGTCTTCATCTCTTCTTTAGCTTAGGCGATTTTGGGAGGCTTGAAAGAGAGGATTCCTTCATGAAATGTCAAGGTAAGTAACTCCTTCATGCCTCTGAGTTAAATACAAGATTATATGCATGAATTAGGCATGGAAATTGGTAGGGAAATATTGAAGAAACCTAGAAAATGAAAATTGGATTTGTCGCCACGAATTGAGCATGAATAATTGAGTAAATTGTATAATTGAGTTAGTAAGGCGATGGGTAGAATATATCTTCAAGAAATTTTGGATTCCGGGCACGTGGGCTCGAGGGTATTTTGGTCATTTCACTGAGCGGGGTTGGGAAATAATATAATTGGGAATGGTTGCACATATTAGAGTATATTTTCATTGGGTTGTCGTTGTTTGGATAGTTTCGGAGCGTTGTGCGACGTTTGGAGTAATCGGAAGGGCTTGGAAGCCGGTATTGGAACTTCGAAGCAAGGTAAGTATCCTTTATAACTTTGTGAGGGGTAACAGTCCCCCTAGGTGAATTAATTAAATATATGCTATTATCTTTGGGGGTTACATACGCATGAGGTGACAGGAGTCCGTGCGTAGCTACTATTATGCCTTGTCCGGGTACTCTAGGACCCACTAGCATGCCTTATGTTGTACCTGTAATTCTTCCTGTAATACTAAACTGCTAATATAATCGAAATCGTAATTGAATAACTGAAGAAGACTAGAGTTCATTTTCTTAATGATCTAGAAAGAGAATTTATTCCTCCGTGGATAATTGTGTACCTAATAGGCTTGTATTACGAAAATATCATTAAACTTGGCAAATGAGTTTCAAAACAAAGATTTAAGAGCTATATTTCAGGTCCCTTTAAAAATAATTTTACCACTTTCCTGAGAAAGCGGCTTTCTTGATAAAATGGGGACTTATTGTGTGGACATGTGTAACTTCGGGTGCCTAAGTCGCATGTATGATTCGCGAGCAGGATGACCCTGTCTTTGTGTATATTCATATGAGCACCTGAGGCGTAGGTATGATTCGCGAGCAAGCTAGCCTTAGTATTTTATGTATAACCGCGTCGCATGATCGATTCGCGAGCGGGGCAGATAGATGCATCTATGGTTCGAGCCGTTCGACCCTCGGCAGTGCACAATTTATGTTTATGTTGGTTCGGACCGTCGACCCTCGGCATTGCTTGCACATGATATTTACTGTGTATTTGCTGTGACTTATACATGTTTATCGGCCTAAGGTAGTTTTAATGGCCAGTTATGAGGAAGGAGAATTTATGTGTAAAATGTGAAATAAGTCTGATGTTTCTTATCCCGGATTATGATTTAAATTATCAACTGAAATGACGAAGACTTAAAGTGTTAAATGTGAACGAAGTTGAAAAATGTGTATTCCTGAACTTAGTAAATTTTCTATGATAATCATGCTTAGTGTCACACTTGAATATTCTAAATTGACTTTTAGCAAGTGCCTAAGTTGACCTCTCGTCACTACCTCTGTGAGGTTAGGCGATTGACTTACTGAGTACACGTTGTTTTTGTACTCATGCTACACTTGTTGTGCATTTTATTGCACAGGTACTTTCTTAGCAATGTGGAGGATTTGGAGACTTAGGCGAGCTGCATCATACGAAGGCGATCCGCAGCTGACAGAATCTCCCTTGTACTATATTTATTTTCATTTTAAATTCCCTTGTCCCATTTGTATTCCAGACATGCTTTGTGATGATTGTATAAATTCTTAGAAATTGCTCATGTACTTGTGACACCGGGATCTGGGATGTGTTGGGGTATATTTGCTAAAGTGTAATATTTAAACTATTATTTTACATAACATATTTTTATTTAGTTAATATGTAATAAAGTGCAAGGAAATGTTTTTCATAAATGTGTAAACTGGAAATTTATTTCGATTAATTAATGATTTGGCTTTCCTGACAATGATATCCGGCGCCATCACGACCTTAGGGATTTTGGGTCGTGACGTATAGCCAAAGGGTGCCAAATTGGCTATTTATAGAATAATTGGACTTAATAAGACCATAATAGTAAATTAAACCAAAAAATGTTTTTGAAATCATTTGTGATGTAATTTTATGATTATTTATTAGAAATAAAATAATGGGGAAATGTCACGACCCCAAATCCTAAACCGACCGAGATTCGCCTATCATTAAACTAGGCTAGCCAACCCTTTTTAGACTATTAATATATTTCCTAATTTCCCAAAGTTAGAAAATTTTAAAATAGCAGAATGAGATGAAACAAAATACACACTTCCCTAAAACCTAGAGTCAATTGTCATGAGCATGTAAGACTGAAAATACAATGTACAACATAGTGACTTGCTACAACAAAAGTCTGAGGTACAAAAGACCAAAAGAAATTATGATCTGAGGGAAGGAAAGAAGGTGAGCTGGGGACGCTGAGCAGCTACCTCAATCCTCGAACAACTCCAAGCTCGTCCGGAAATCAACTAGTGAGATGGTCTGGTACCTGGACCTGCACACAGAGGTGCAGGGAGTAACGTGAGTACACCAAATCAGTAAGTAATCAAGGTAACTAAAAAATTTAGTGTAGTGATGAGCATTTAAATCATGTAAATCCATATAATGAATAACATTGGAAATGAATAAATCAATTCAGGAATCTACAATTTCGAATATTTCATAAAACTCCGGTTTCCATTTAAAAATCTTGTATAAAACATTTATCCAAAATTTATTATCAGAGGCTCAGTGTAAAGAAGAGTGAAAAGAGCATTTTCATAAAATATAAGCCCCCTCGGGCACAATATTACTCACAATAAAGCCTCTCGGGTAAGCCTCCCAGCCACTCGTGATTCCACTATCAGTATCTCATGCTCTCACTTAACACTCGTACTCAGCAAGTACCATGAAAACACACAACTGCTGTGGCGGGCAGCCCGCTCCACTACTATTTATATATATTTATAGTGTTGCGGCGTGCATCCCGATCCATATATAACATACGTTGTGGCGTGCAGCCTGATCCATATAATAGTCGACTGCGCTCACTAGGGTTGTAGAGACTCGTGGAGAGGCTCCTTCAGCCCAAGCGCTATATCTGCTGCGGCGTGTAGCCCGATCCAATATATATATTGCTGCAGCATGCAGCCCGATCCATATATAACATATATTATTGCGGCGTGCAACCCGATCCATATATATATATAATTTATATTTCTGCGGCGTGCAGTCCGACCCACATATAATATATAACATATATATTGCTGCAGCGTGCAGCCCCTCCCATAATTATCCGCACATACTCGGCTCTCGGCCTGACTCAGTCACCCTCACAAGGCACTTGGCAAATTCATCTCAACTCACGGGACTCAGCCCAAAATACTTTTGAGAGCTTCAAAGAAGTGTGATAACAGTGTGAAAATAACAACAAGTAGGAAACATGACTGAGTTCACAGATGTTCTATCAGGATAGTGGTAGAATAGTGTTAAAGTACCTCTGAGGGTCTACACAGGTCGGCACAAGGCCCCAAACATGGCTCACAGCCCATAAACAAGTCTAAAATTCTGAAAGACAAGATATCATTAGGTTTCAAATCGAATACGCAACTTAATAATCGCTACGGGACTGACCAAGTCACAATCCCTATTGGTGCACGCCCCATGCTCGTCACATAGCATGTGTGTCACCTCATTTACCAAAACAATATCATGTACCGGGGTGTCATACCCTCAGGTTTAGAATTACAATCATTACTTACCTCAAAACAGCCCAAAAGCTACTCCGCAATGCGCTTGCGCCTCGAATTGACTCCCAAATGCTCCGAATCTAACCAAAACCAGATTAACATCATCAATATACGCTAAAGGAACAAAACCTAATCGAAAAATATAAATTTTAACACATTTTTCGAAATTCGGCCAAATCCAAGCCCCAGGCCCACATCTCGAAATTCAATAAAATTTACATCACTAGAATCCTCATCCTCCCACGTTCTATACATACCAAATACTCCACAATCGGACCATAATTGCCCACTCAAATCACCAAACGAAAATTCCAAATTTTCTCCCCATTTTTCCCAACTTTTTCGACTTTAATTCCTCAAATTTCAAGCTTAATCCGTCACAAAATAACATAGAAACGAGTTTTTATAATCCGGGAACTTACCTTCACTGAAGACCTTTGAATTATCCCTACAATTTTCTCTCAACCCAACTCAACCCGCATGCAACAATGGAGGAAATGCAAAAAACATTCGCGGAGGCACCTATTTATACTGTTCTGCCCAGTTAACTCGCATCTGCGGACCCGCACCTGCGTTCCCAGGTGCGCACCTGCAAAATCCCACTAACAGTCCAAACTTTGCACCTGCGAGTCCTTCTCCGCACCTGCGGCCCTTGCTTCGCACGTGCAGATTCCTCCTGCCTAGCCTCCTTTCGCACCTGCGGATCCCCATCCGCAGGTGCGGCCACACCAGTAAATTAACACCAGCAGCTATTTTGCTGCAAATTCCTAAGTCCAACCCTCCGTTAACCATCCGAAATCAATCTCGAGCACCTCGGGGCCCAAACCAAACATACCAACGCACCCCATATCCTCATTCCAACTTAGTCGAGCCTTCGAAACACCAAAAACAACACAAAAATACCAAAATTACATCAAATTCAAGCCTATGAACTTTGAAACTTCTAAATTTCGCCAATGATGCCGAAACAAACCAAAACACATCTGATTGACCTGAAAATTTGCACACATATCCAAAATGATATTACAAACCTGCTCCAACTATTGGAATTCCATTCCGACCCCTATATCCTATTTTCCACTGCCGACCGGAAATCTCTCCAAAAACTAACTTTCGCCAATTCAAGCCTAATTCTACACCGGACATCAAAACATCATTCCGAACACACTCCTAAGTCCCAAATCAAATAACGAAGCTATCCGAGCCATAAAATCTGCATTTCGAGATCGTTTACCAATAAGTCAAATCTCTGTTTGACTTTTCAATTATTAAGCTACTTTAAGAGGCTAAGTGCCTCTGTTCTCACCACGACCACTCCGGATCCAAACCAACCGACCCAAAACAACATAAACAAGCTAAGAAATATATGATAAAGCGGAAATGGGGGAAATGGGGCTAATCTCACGAAATGACCGGTCGGGTCGTTACAACTAATTAATAAAAAATTATGGAAAAATACCAATTGATTCTAATGCATGATTTTGAAGACTATATGCAATTAAAAAATTATTTTGGTAAAAATTGGGTATCAAAAAATGTACACGTGGATTTGTGGTAACTGGCTGATGTTGGGTGATTCAGATATAGAATCCTATGATTGTGATTGTGGAGCATAAAGATAGAAGCTTTGACGATGCAATGAAATGATTGACGCCCTATTATGCATTTTACATGCTTTATGTTGTATTCTAACACGCTACTTTATGCCTCTGTTATTTGTTGATGACTTGACTATCAGGATTGATTTATCTATGTTGAGTTGATAGCTCATGATTTGATAATTGATAATATTGCATCTTGTTATATTCTTGAGCAAGCTATTATATATATTGCAGATGTTGTTTGATTAGCGAGTATCACATGACTTAAACCTCGTCGCTACTTCACTTATGTTAGTCTTAATACTTACTGAGTACATGTTGTCCCATAATCATAATACACTTCTACATATTTTTATACACATCTAGGCGTTGTTGGAAGAAGATATCAACAGTGCGCAATGCTGTTGATAAAGAGGATTCAAGGTAGTGATGCATGATCAGTGCAGACCCTTGGAGTCCTTTTTTGTAATAACCTGAAATCTCACCTAACCGTGATGACACCCAACCCCAACATTATAGGTAATAAAAACTATGTATGCATAAATCAAATGAAACATCATCAATAAGAATAAATAAGAAGATGAATATCCATAAAAAATATCTAAGGATTGGAAGTACAAGTCATTAGCCACTAAGATTTTGATTTACAAAGCTAGTACGTAGACTAAATGTAACATTGCTTTGAATATACATAAAAAGATTACACATCCTAAACTACAAAAAACAAGTGGTAGCTTATATCTAGAATGCAATTACATATTCAATGCTAGCCTCTGTCATCCACAACAGCAGAACTCCAAGATCCGCATACAAGGTGCAAAACTGTAGTATAAGTATAAACAATCCCATGTACTCAATAAGTATCCTTATTAACCTCGATAAAGTAGTGACGAGATTTTTGGTCAAGGACTCTTACTTTATATGACATGTACAACTCAATAACATATGCATATTCCCAAAATAGTATCAAAATCTTAGCATATAGTGCAGATAAGGTCATCAGTGCACATAGAGAAAATATGTCCAAGCATCTTAACCTGCTAACAGTCCAGCATATGGATAAGATACGCATGTCATATCAAATAACTTGAAATCAATTTCATATAAAAGATATCAATTAAATATCGAATACCATCAACAACTAGCATATAGAAAAGATATGCATGTAGTATCAATAATTGATCAACAGTTCATATACATAAGAGACACATGAACATGAAACTCAAGTTACGTGGAGTCACATATGGAGAATATATGCATTGTGATTCATTTCTTCAAGTAAAGTAGCATATAGAGAACATATGCATAAAATACATGTAAACATTCAGGAGCTAGCATATGGAGAAGATACGTAGTAAAAATAATCTATACAAATATGAGAGGATGACCTTGGGGGGTTGGATCCTTACCCATACGCTGCACAGACAACTCAACTTCATAACCTTAACCACTGCACAGACAACTCACATGAATAACCATAACCACCACACAGACAACTCATGTCCGATCACAACTCAACCCGCCCAATCCAGTCCATCACATAGAAATCATATACAAGAATACATGTATACAATAAAAGTATTTTAAATCACGTACTCATGGACTTTTAAATAGCATGTTAAGGTGTATGTATGTGCGAAATGCATAATTACAGCTTAGGTTAGACGGGTATGTCATACAACAACGAATATCATGTTCAAGCAAGGAATCAAAACCTATGCATGATATCTAGAATGAGTGATAGAGTTCACGTAGTCATACATATATATAAAGCATGATAGAAAAAATAATAGTATCTAGATCAAGGCATATATACGCTCTTCACCTCGCGTATATGTCGCTTCTCACATCTCGATTAGGCAAACAATGTCACATCCTAGAGTTATTCCCTCGACAATGCTATTAGAAGACTATAAACACCATAACCCATTAGAATCACACTCAAACATTCTGGAGCAGAACCAAACTTTTCACACCAGTACCAATCAACTAAATGAACCCAACCAAGGTCTAAGCACCATAATAGGAGTCCGATAATACTGAAGTCAACTCCTAGAGAAATATTTGAACTCTCTAATTCTTCAGATAGCTAACTTTCAACAAATAGAGTCAAACCTTCTAGGAATATCAAAATTTAAATCAGAACATATACCCAAGTCCAAAATCACCATACCAACCTATTGGAATCATTAAATCACCAATTTGAGGGCGTTTACTCAAAAGTCAAACCTTGGTGAACACTTCTAACTTAAAACTTCAAATTGAGAATCACTTTATCAATTTATCCTGAACCACTCAAAAATAAAATCAAACATGCATCTAAGTCATAATACACCACATGAAGCCACTCGAAGCCCCAAATCACGAAATAGAATTGCTATAACTCAAATGACCCGTTTGGCCATTACATTATGCCCCACATAAATATATGTTTGTCCTCAAACATGTTGGGAGTCATTTTAAAGTCATCCACCCACTTTATAAACTCATCATACACATACCCATGGACGATATTTCTTCACCATAATCCATATAAGTCTATTAGCAAACCCCGACTACAGATTCTTTCTTCAACCTTAGCCATAAGCTTTAGAACTAAATTCCAACATCCGCAATTCTGTATAAGGTCTGATTCTCGCATATATACACTATATCAAATTCCACAAGTAGTACCAAGACATAAATTTGGTCCCAAGATATAACCACATAATGTACTCCTTAGCTCATATACTCATAGCAATACTTTCTTCCCAATACAGAACACGGT
The DNA here is from genome assembly GCA_005239505.1 of Nicotiana paniculata. NCBI lineage: Eukaryota > Viridiplantae > Streptophyta > Magnoliopsida > Solanales > Solanaceae > Nicotiana > Nicotiana paniculata. Next base: position 7,138 of record MDKI01207836.1, on the reverse strand, counting down.
ACATGTAACATACCTCATATCAAATAAAACCTCGTGCCAAACCTTTGCAACAATGCACTGATACAAGAAACGTGTCGAAATTTATAACCACCCATGAAATCAACAATGGAGCTCTCCCTCGCCTGACAAGAATCATTGCAAAATCCTAAGCCGGCTAACGCCACTCTTCCTCCAAGCACACCTTATCAAAAGCCGATTGCACAAATTCTAGGTCCAATAAATTCATCTCACCAGTGCGAGTTTCTCGACCTACAAGCCACACCAAGTTCCACCTAGAGACCCATATGACACAATTCGCACCCAAATAACCACATTTCGAATAGCAAACATTGAAAGAGATATAAATGAAAGAATTATCCAACAAGTTCAACAAAAACTACCATGAAGGCACAAGGAAATGAGTCCATCCCGCAAAGGAGATACAAAACACACACAATAAGAACAAAGAATCACAGTCCAACGTAACTTCCCTATGGTGCATAACACACTACAACATATTAATCCCCATTGAATACCCATTGAGACTAAATGCAAATATTCAACAAACATATGTATATCCACATCAAGCATAAAAAGTCTATGACCATAACCATGGAGAGACGGATAACAAAATATACCATGGACATAAAAAGCATGACTAAGGTGCAATAAGCGTCTCAGCACCCCAAGAGCTACCGCGCTCAAATCTCGCCACAAGGCTTAAACAGAATCACATCACGTGTGTGAATAGTAAAGGAGTCTCACAACCCATTGTACAATAAGAGGGTAACACATAAAAAAGATCAAGGGATGAATAAAATTTATCCTGATGACACAACCATAGTAAATGATGCACAACAGTAAGAAAACCTGATCTGATGTAGAATACACAATCTCATTAGGCCTACCAATGGGACCCTAAATCAATTCCGATGATCCGTAGGTGAATAATTTCCAAAAGTCATAGTTATCCATACACATACAATCTACAACCCTTAACGCATCTTCACAAATCTGCAACCAAGGAATAATCCGCCTCTAAGAAATTCCAGTCTCTAAACCTCAAGAATACTAGAGAAGTACCTACTCAAATAATCGATACGTCGCACATGCAAAATCACCTTATGATAAGTAATACCCTAAATCATCTGCATCGAGTAGCAAACCTAAACATCAACAAATACCAACCATGCGATCTCTGTAGTATTAGTCAAGTATCTGAAAGTCAAAGCATTATGCGTATTCTACAATACATACCATTCTCAGGTGATACTAGATAGTGTGAGCATTTTCTTAAATATCTGAAATCTCCCACGTTGTCTAGGACTCATGACCATCTTTTCAAAACTAAATCTCAAACTAGTCCATTCAATCCTGATGCCTCACACGGCTCTATGTATCTACCATGTTGCAATAGAAAAATAACGAGAATCTGATCATCAAATCTAAATTGGAGTAAGATAAATACTCTATTATCCAGAAACCATCCACTTAATTCAATCCAAGAGAACACCCCAGCAACCAATGAACCTTCTATACCCATAGAAGTTCGAGTCGTGGTCAAAACTATCATGAACTCTTCGAAACCATTAGCACATAGCCAAGCCATACGAACTGAATCCCTCTAAATCAAACCCACAATTATTGGGCCAAAACACCTGTAAAACCCTAACATACCAAAGGAACCGATCATTTCTATTACTATGCTGATCTAAACCACTGTTAAGCTAACCCAACTTCTTCTGATTCCTCCTGCCTTGCCTTTAGGACAACACTTCTCTTTCTCATTACACTATGGTCTTGAATCAAAGCTCACCCTAAGTAACCCTAACATGAAACCACGACGTCCTATGACCCATAAGCTACTTTGTTCCCTCTCATGGACCCAATAGTAAAGCAAATCAAAATGCTTGCTCTAAAGAGTCCGTCTATTAATATGAAGTTGTTTCATTCATATATCGAATGCTGCAATGTAAAACCAATAATGATACAAAATCTGCAAGTCTCGATATCATCCAATGCAAATCTCAAATCTTAGCCATACACAAATTTGGGATTCCTTAAATACCACATATGAATCTTGAACCTATTAGAACCTTCTCGAGATTCATTCACCTTGCTCAAATATCCAATTCATAGCCAATACTTGTATAAATACTTATGCCCCACTATCATATGAATATCCAAAAAGAAACAACCAAGCGATTCCTTTTCACATGAATAATACATCCACAACAAATATCAAATAAGAGTTGTCCCTGGTTCTTTTTTTACCCATAAAGTATAGTACATTATGCATCTCGCAATTTCCTTGCCTGATTCATCCTAGAAGTGATCCTCTTCAAGTCATAGCTAATCTACAGGTATGCTTTAGTCCAAAACTAATATAACACATGACCATACGACCCGACAGTCGATATTAGACTCCCACACTTGCCTCAAAGCCACCAAGCACCTCATATGGTAACCCACAATACTCTTCCTTCATAACTGCCATGATCTTGCACTATTATTCAGTTGAATTGTTCATAAGCTCATACAACATTAGTCCTAAAATACTCCAAATCATCTTCCAAGTAAATACTTATCCTCGTGAAAACCATACGAACTTCCTCATGCAATACAAACTATAATCGTAGCACATACATCCCACTAAATAGAAGGAGACCTATTCATAGAAACCTCATATGAATCAAACCTCAAACCTATGCAATCAATTAATCCTTCCGAGTCTACACTCGTCAAAATATATAAGAATCTACTTCATTCCACAAATGAACAACTAAATGATTCATCAACACATTCATAAATTAACATTATAAAATACATTAAGACAAAATCAAGAATCCATAGACCTTTGCATTCCTAGAAAATTCTTCCTGTGATATCCAACAATATAGGAGTAGTCCTCAGTCACATAATACTCATCGCATAGCTATTTAGTCACTCATTAAGCAATCAATCGCACCACTAAGGACACTACTTGACGAAAGATTCCATACTCACACACTTATACAACTTAATCTGCTATGCCCATGTGTTGTCTAACCCTAGCCTCAAGTCCTCCAGATTGACCTACCTTCATAACTCAAAAACACATCTCCCACCTCATCCATGAAATCATAAGTCGTATGAGCACAAGTGATATCGAGTGCTCAACATCACAGACGCATCACGCCCCGAACCAGGGCCTGGATATAACACGACACTCGATGCCTGACTACATTTGACCGAGCTAACCAACTAGATAGCTGAATCAACACAGGATATCATAACATACTGAATGCGAAAGATAAACTAAAGCATGTTGATATACTGAAATCCCAAACGATATAAATCAAAGTGTGGAAACATTAATACTATTATGAAGCATATTTGTAGTCAACATTGCTTAACATGAAAAGCTTGTGACTGTCTAACTGTTACTCTAGTCTAGGAAGCCTATAATGAAGTACTGAAAAAAACTGACTATCTAAAAAAAATACTGAAGAATGTAAGGTAATGATAATGCCCCGAAAGAGCTGGGGCTCACCAACTAGCTGGTACAAGAATCCTAGCACTCTGGATTATCAACCTGTAAATCATTACCTGCATCGTGAGATACAGACCTCGGGAAAAAGGGACGTCAGTACATTTGAATTACACTAGTATGTAAAGAAACTGAAAAAAGGAAGTATAAATGCCTAAACTGATACTAAACTGCTAACTGGGAATTGATAATTGATAACTGAAATGATAATTGTTGATACTTTAACTTAAATGATAACTGATAAGTGATAACTGAAAACTGAAATGATAATTGATAACATACAACTAAAATGATAGTTGATAACTAAACTGAACAAAGGTATTTAGGATATGAATACTCCCTCTTATGAATGATGAATAACCGCTTATCAAAATATTAAACTATGACCTCAGGCCCAATAATATGTGCATAAAATTCGGCCTCGGGCACAAGTATCCGTATACATTACTGCTGCCAAAGGCCCAAAAATATAAAGCATAAACTGCCTCATGCCCAAAGATGCATGAAGCATTAACTGTATCCTCGGTCCCAAATAATGGTGTTGAGCATTCAAGGATTAAAAATCAGGAACTGAGAATCATACTGCAACACATAATACATAAATATTGAATCATATGGAGTTACATAATACTGGAATACTGAATAGGACTAGACGAAGACATGTATTGTGGAAGAGATTGTGAACACTGAACTTCAACTATTTATGACATGCTAAGAAAGCTATAAGGAGACTCGGGGACATCAAACGCAAGTCTATATTGAAACGCACTAAGCTCACAATGTTCAGAATTAAAGTCATGAACACGTTATGAAGCTAGAAAATAGAAGTTCTACAACTATTCAAGGAACCAGGCTTCACTATGTTTATGAGGCTATTAATAACGTCGTAAAGGAAACGTATTTTACGGAGATTCATTAATTCCCAAACATAGAGAGTTAGCCTCACATACCTTGACGCTGGACCTTTTAAGGATATCGCAATGTTTGTCGCCTCTTTCAACGATCATCTATGTCAGTATATATCAAGAGGAACCGATATTAGTACTAATGCTCATATTTTAGTCAGTTATGCATTTTGTCAACCATCTTTTGGGCGTAAAGCCTCATAGCCCTTAGGAATTTGTCTTTTCTTCACCGTATTCTCATTCTACTACTTCTAGGTGATTCTACAATCCCAAATAGATGTAACTAACACCATTTCTCATCACCCAAATGCTTACAAAAATCACAAGTCAACAATACAAAATCCTAGCATAGTTCTTATGGTTCTCTTTATCAAACCCATTTACTATTCCCTCGAAAACTCATCAATTGAAAGTTATAAATGATAAGGGAGTAGAAGCATTACCTTTTTTAAGTTCAATCATATTGAATTCGAGTTCTGGGTTTCTTTTCTCAACAATGGTGTCTTGATCGAATATCTTATGAATGGAAGGATTTACCCATGTTAATAAGGGTTGGAGAATTGAAATTAACTTAGAATCATCGTTAGAACTTACCTTGGATGATGGACAGATCTTAGGGAAGTTTGGTTCTTGAGAGCTTCCCTTTATAGAGTAGGTTTTCGTGTTTGGTGTGTGGGGTAACGAGTTAGTGTTTTTAAATAAGTGAATACATCCCAAAATTGAGGAGGAAACTAAAAATAGCTTGGATAAGCATCGCCGGCGTGAGGCATCATCAGGGGCACCAAAATAACCTTGCAAGGCGCCAACAGAGGCCCCAAAATTATAGTGCCTTACACTGTCTGGGGTGTTGAGGATGATGCCCTAGACAATGCCTTGCATTGTATGTGGCACTGAGTTTTTATGGCCTTGCACTATATATGACACTGAGTTTTTATGGCCTTGCATTGTCTATGGCACTGAGTTTTTATGGCATTGTTGTCTATGGGCGTGAGTTTTATGGCCTTGCACTGTCTATGGCCGTAAGTTTTCATGGCCTTGCACTGACTAAGGCTATAAGATGCACCTCTCAAAAACTTAGTCGATTCTATCAAATTTTATGCACCTCACTATCGGTCTTGATTCCAAAACAACGTTTTCCACCCATATCCTGATTGGACTTCACATGTATAGAAGGTCACATTAATACTCATTTAATTCAACTACAACTAATCCGGATTTATGGGATGATACATTATCTCCCCTTTCTATCATTTGTCCTCGAATTGTTGTCCTGATTGTAACTACAACGTCCTCTAGACCATAAATGGGACTGATGGAAATATGTGAACAATGTATTGTCATGAACACATGCATACTAAACTGAATTGATCTATGATTACTAATGTGCTAACATACTTAACTGAATAGCTACTGAACTGGCTGCACACTGAGCTGGCTGGATACTAAATCACATAGAGATTATAATATAATTTCTGAATGAGAAGGATAGCTACCTTCGATATTTGTCCAAAACACCTGCCAACTAACAAATCATAACGCTCGCTTCATAGGGCATCGTAATATGTATAACATGAAACATATACATGGATACTTCTTCATTATGGATACATGAATTATGGACTAACATGGATATATGAGTATTCAACTGGCACGAATATTCGAGTACTGAACTGACGTGAATATCTGAGTACTAAGCTTGCATGAATATCTTACTACGTGACTGACATGCGTATTTGAGTACTAAACTGACTTGAATGTTCTAACTCATGGTTTGTATGGACGAAGGGGTAGATTGCCAACTGGTTGGTTCGAAATTGGCGAAGCAAAGTTGTTTTGATTAAATTTGGTCAATCAGTCTATGGGGAAAGTCAAGTTGATTCAAAGGCATTTTAAGACAGCTCAGAGTCGCCAAAGGTCCTATTCGGACGTCTAGAATAGAGGCCTAAAGTTGCAAGTTCATGATTAGGTATTTCTAAAAGTTTCTCCTATGAAAGGTGTTATAAGATTTTGGAAGAAAGGAAAGTTTAGTCCCAGATACATCAGGCTGTAGAGGATCCTACGAAGGGTCGGACAGGTTGCTTATGAGTTAGAGTTTGCACCATAATTGGCGGTTGTACACCTACTATTTCACGTGTCATGTTACAACATTCAAGTTTCCAATATTCAAATCTCATGTGACGATATTTATGTTTGCAGTATTCAGATCTCATGTTTCAAATAAGCGATATAATCCTATTATAAGGTCCGTATTTACCATCTGCACTAAAGTATATGTATGTTCTATGGTAAAACACTAGGATATGTGCTTCTTCACTTTCACTTGCTGACAATTTGGACACTTGGCCACAAAGTCTGCGATGTTCTTTTTCATGCCATCCATTAATAAGATCTCTTTAATATCATGATACACTTTGGGAAACCTAGGTGGATATAATACCTGGAATTATGGGCTTCTAACATGTCCTCCCTCCCTAGGTCCATCTATGGTTGGTGTGAACAATTAATTTTTGACCATACCCAAATTCTATACTATTTTGCTGTAAATATTAATTTTAGGTCTAATCTTAATATTTTAAATTTTTATCTTACTCTTAATAGGTTTTATTTAAGAAAATTAAAAACAACAAAAATATTCACATTCTTAGAATATAAGATTTTATTACTATGTTTAAATAGAAGAATATATATATATATATATATATATATATGTCAACTTGGTTTCTTC
>ML321736.1:82653-115378 GCA_005239505.1 Nicotiana paniculata | reverse complement strand
ATTCCTATATTACTTGTCGACCACGTACACTTTCGTGTGCATTGGGAAATCAACCAACAAGTTGGGACGTGGCTAAGAAGGGACGACCCAAAATAAATGGGACTTCCTGATCGTGCTCGTAATCCAGGATAATGAAATCAGTAGGGAATATGAAAGAGCCCACTTGAACTAGCACATCTTCAATCACTCCTTCAGGATGAGCAATGGAGCGATCAGCCAACTATAAGATTACCGTTGTTGGGTGTGGCTCACCCAACCCCAACTGTCTGAATAAAGATAGCAACATCAAATTAATGCTCGCTCCAAGATCGCACAAGGCTCGCCCGACTGCATGCTTACCAATCGAGATTTGGATAGTGAAACTACCCGGATCTTTTAGTTTCTGAGGTAGCTTGCTTTGAATTCTTGAGCTACATTCGTCAGTGAGTGACACAGTCTCAAATTTAGCCAGCCTCCTTTTATTGGCCACGATGTCCCTGATGTAGTTAGCATATTTGGGCACTTCCTACAAAATGTATACCAATGGAATGTTGATTTGCACTTGCTTCAAAACATCAAGGAACTTTTTGTACGCGGCATTATCTTTCACTTTCTGCAACCTTTGAGGGAACGGAAGGGCTGGCCTTGCAACCAATGGTGGGGGTTTCCCAACCACCGCCCCTTCAGCTGGCTTCTCTGATTCCTTTGATTTGTCTGATGTTGATTCTATAGTGGCTGGTCTCTTATTAAAAGTTACGTGTTTTCTCTTCTTCGACTGCGCCTCTTCTAATTGTCTCCCATCCCTCAATGATACGGAATTAATGGATGCCTTAGGATTAGCCTCAGTGTCACTTGGAAGAGCTCCCACTGGTCTAGTATTTTGGGCACTGGCAAGTTGCCCCACTTGGCGTTCCAAATTTCTCATTGCTATGGCTTGGTCCTGTTGATCTGCCATTAATTTCTTATTGAAGTCTTGCTGATCAGCCATCAATTTCTTGATCATTTCCTCAAGGCTAACTTGTTGTTCGGCCTGAGGAGGTTTGTATTGTTGTTGAGGTGCTTGAGGCCGGTATTGATTCTGAGTGCCTTGATTTCCACCCGAATAGAAGTTTGGTGGTTCCTCCAGTTGGGATTATAAGTGTTCCCATATTGATTCGCCTAACCCCTATTTGTATTACCCACAAAGAAAACATACTCTGGATTAGCTGGGCATAAGTCACTCGGGTGACCCTCTCCACATACTTCACAAAATACCTGAACCTGTTGCACTGGTTGGGCTTATTGCTTGTTAATAACTAAGGTCATCTGATTGACTTGGTTGGTCAACGTGGAAATCTGCGTTGATAATGCTGAGACGACATCTAACTTGAGAACCCCTGCAGACTTTTGCATTGTGTGTCTGCCCATCTCTCCTTGTCAATCCGGATTGCTTTTGGAGAATTTGTTCAATAATGCATATATCTCGTCAAAGCTTTTCTCCAACACTTGTCCCCCAACTGCATCATCTACCACAATTTTCGTTTCAAGATGGAGCCCTTCTACGAAAGTGTGAGCTAACACTTCGTTCGTCTGATTGTGATGAGGACAGTCTCTGAGTAACCCCTTAAACCTTTCCCAAGATGAGTATAAATACTCTCATGCTTTCTGTTTGAAGGCAACTATCTCACTTTTGATCTTTGCAGTTTTGCTTGAAGGGAAGAACCTTGCCAGAAATTTTCTTGCCAAATCATTCCATGATGTAATAGAATTAACTGGTTCTGCCTTCAGCCATCTCTTTGCTTCGCCCACCAGAGAGAATGGAAAAGGTGTGAGCCTCACATAGTCTGGAGTGAGCCCATTAGTGATATAAGTATCACTATCTCCAAGAAGTTCAAAATATGCTGTTGTGGATCCTCGTGTGGAAGACCTATAAACTGCCCATTTGCATGAAGTAGCTGGATCATGCTCTGTTTCAGCTCAAAGTGACCAGTGATTCTGGGCTTCACGATGTTGGAGGTAACATTAGCAATGCTGGGCATCGCCATCTCCTGAACAGCCATATGTCGCTCCTCTGCCATATTCACAGGAAATTGAATGAGTGGCTGAATATTATTTGTATCCCTTGCTTCTCTCAACCTCCTATGAAATGTTCTCTCAGGTTCGGGGTCAAAGCCGTTGAGTCTGTCCTGGCTTCTGACCCTACGCATTCAATTAAAGTTCCTGAGATTAGAGTGACAATCAAGTAACGTTAGACTAGACTAAATAAACAATTGAAGCAAAAAACTAGAAAGTAGTCAATTTTTAAGTCTCCGGCAACGACGCGAAAAACTTGTTGCTCCCAAACGCACACACAAGTATATGTGGTCGTACAAGTAATAAACTGATATGTCAAGTGTTGAATCCACAGAGACTTGTATAAACTACTCACTAAATTACTAAAATTATTTTTCAATCAAGCCAAATTCAAAATCCAACAGTATAATTATATTAGACTATGATCCTAAGTAATGACTATATTATCAAGTAACGAGTTGATTTTTTATTTGTGTATTCAGTAGAGACAAATATTTCAGGGTTTTGATCGATTCGCCATTCATATTGTATTCTAATTAACTCTCCCTTTCATATAATTTACTCATGGTTGCTAATTAATCGTTAATTGCTCTCATAGCCTTCTCCTGAAGTACTACTCGCCTATTCGAAATAGATTAACGCATATATTCTTATGAAATTAATCTATTAAGAAAGCATTAAGATTACGATATTTAATTAAGCATGATGATTAGGTATATGCCTATCCTAACCACAAATCTGCCCCCTTTAAGGGTTAAGATTGCGCTCTTTTCAATTCTTCTCTAATCTATCCACGACTTTCCCAAGCATAGCATAGATAGTAAATAGAACCTAACTGCTTGCCAGAAAATTAAGCAACTAAACTCTAAAGACAAGTCGGTACAAAGTGCCATAAAAAACAAGGAGTGCTACAATTTTTGTTGCATTAAACGAAATATGTCCGGGGAATGTTTTTGTTTCTACTGTTTCTTTCCATTTTTCTTTAGCCGAGGGTCTATGAAAATAATTTTCTTCTCGGGAGCGATAAGGTTCGTGTACATACAATACACCATTCTCTGTAGTCAATTCAAATCACCTAGCAATTTTTTGATATATACTATGTATTATACTAAGTGATATAATTATCCATAAGATTATAATAAGAAACCTACTTATCCTCACACAACAAAAAGAGACTTCAAACTAATCAACACAGCAGCAAATTGTTCAAAAATCAACTTCTTCTTATTTTTGAGGAGATAAAGTTTATTAACCTAAAGACACTTGCCATTTATCTTTTTGTCTAAAAAAATTCGTTCGATAAGGATAAGCTGTCCTTTAAGCTGTCCCCTTAACCACCAAACAATCCCCATTGCTTCCTGTTTCAGTCTCAAATGCTGTGTAACATGAAATGAAACTGAAATGTGAAGACTATGATGATTTTATTCCAATAACGATGATGTTCGGGTCACCTCATACATTTATATTCCTAAATTTCTATTACTATCTGGTTAATTTATTCTGGTTTTTCTATTATTTTGTCGGTGTTACTGATTCTTTGACTTTTCCACTTCTCTATTTCTTTCTCTATTGTGTTGTGAATGAATATGTATGCTTGCTTTAAGCCAAAGTTCTACTGGAAATCGCCTCATACATGGTAGGGGTAAGACTGCATATACAGTCAAACGGTCAAACGGTCAAACCTCTCTATAACAGCCTCGTTTGTTCTGGATATTTTTGGATGTTATAGTGAATTATTGTTATAGAAAACACATATTATAATAGAACAAGAAGTTTGGTTCCGAAATAACTTGGTTTTTTTAGTGAAGTGTTGTTACATAAGGATGCTGTTATAGAGAGATTTACACTAGGTATGTTGCGGCCGATGATGTTCGAGTCAACTTGTACAATTTTACCTCATCTCAAGCTAATTCTATGCAAATAAGAACTCCTATCAGATTCACTGCTATTGCCCCAAGAAGATGTTAAGACTACCAAATTCCATGAATTGAGAGAAAAAATTATAACTACCAAATTCACTGTCAAAAATTGAAGCCCCAAGAAGATGTTAAGACATTACCAAATGCCACGACTTTAGAGAAACATTATAACCAAAATTCACTGCCAAATTGAAGCAAACATGCAGGAATAGAGGCTGATTGCAGGTAGAAACTAAAAGGACAACTCGGTGCACAAACCATCCCGTGTTTATGCAGGGTTAGGGAAAGGGCTGCACCGCCCCAAAGGAGTGTGATGCAAGCAGCCTACCATAGGCTCTGATGCAAGCAATACAACGGCTCAAAACCGTAAGTTATAGGTCACACGGAGATAACTTTACTGGTTCTCTAAGACTCCCCTTCATTGCATGTAAAACTGAACTAACAAAACGATATCCAAGTTCATTCACAACTGGTGATCAAGAAGATTGAAACGTTAAACGGCTATTTATCCACTAAACATTAAGAGATCTACTCTACAATTTAGAGACTAGGGATCAAAAGTATACACAATGTAGGGAAAGAGTGACACCCCATCCTTATGTGATTACACATCAAAACATTCAACAGAACCTAATTACAAAGGCAAAATTTAATTTTGCAGCCCGCTAGAACTGATATTTATATACATATGATCATCTCCAAGTCATTAATTTGGGATGAAACTACGCTACAAGAACATTAACGAAACTACAGTTTATTTCTGTCGTGGAACAAAATTCACATCAGAAGCCATAGATTTAATTCTTCACCAGTTCAGTTAGCAACTTTTCAAGAAAATGCCTCTATGCAATTCCACTCCACCATTCTCTTCAGTCTATGTTTTCCTGTTTTCTGATTTCTGGCATCAGTTCCTAGAGTAAGATCAGAAGTTGGTCTTAATCAACTTAACATTCTAATATTTTAGGACTTCTCAAACTTTAATATAAAAAGGGCAGCCCGGTGCACTAAGACGCAACCTCACCCTTTCTGCAAGAGTAATACAAGAGGTTGTTTTCACGGCTTGAACCCGTGACCTCATGGTCACAGGACAACAACTTTACCAGTTACACCAAGGCCCTTTTTCTCAAACTTTAGTATAGCAGAACAAAATACAAGCATTTGCATAGAGAAAGCATGTTAAAAGTCCTTAAGACATACTACTTCTCAGCTATGTTGTGCAGACTCTCCAAAATATTTCCGCAGCCGTGTCAGATCCTCGAAAAATACACTACTTCTGGAGGATCTAACACGTAACCGGTGATATTTTCGGAGAGTCAGAGCGACATAGCTTCTCATGTGAAGCATTATCAATTTGCAAGAAAGGCACTACCTAAGGGACAAATGATAAAAGGAAAATTTCACTACTCTCGTTGAAACATTATCGACTATGAAACTAGTGCAATCAAATGTTTTTAAAAGCGAAAAGCACGAAAACACAACAAGGTCCATGAGGTTTGAAGGGAAAAGCAAAAGGTGAAGCATACAATTAAGTGAAACTACAAAAATACCAAAAGTATATGAATTTAGTACTACCTTAATGATTGACTTCTAATTAAAATGACTAATTTTAGCATCCAATAAACAATAATTCCAATGTCAACCCAACTCCTAAAAGTTAAAGACTCAAAGAACCAATCATTTCTAGCCGAGATTGCTTTGAGACTCATTGTTTGAAACGCACGACTTCAACCATGAAGCAATGATCCCTCCATTCACGGTTCATCACTTTAAAGTGATGAAGCAATGTCTTTTTATAACGAGTGAAGCGTAAACGCTTCACGAGTGAAGCAATGATCCCTCGCTTTTGCATCGCTTCATCACTTTAAGCGTCTTTTAATAACGCTGGTGCAATAACAAGGTACTTAAGCTTTTATTCTGAGTTAACAACATCAAATTGAACAAACTCCAATAAACTTAACATATTATTAGATACTATAATTTAGCCAATAATGTCGTTCCTTATCAACTAATTTATGTGAAGGAAAAAAGGACTTCTAAAACATTTGGTCTACAAGGAGCCATATAGGTATGACTATCCATTATCTCATTAAGGATAAAATAGGCATTTTAAAATTAAAAAGTTACTAAATATAGAGAGATATTTTTTTTGGTACGGACCAAAAAAGAAATTAGAAAGAGGGGTGAATGACACTATAGGCGAAATAACATTGAAGATAGATACAAAACCATACATTACACTGCTAAACATATGTACAAAACAGAGCATTTAAAAAAAAAAAAATTGTTTTCAAAAGACTTACAATCCAAAATGCAGAAATTCAGCAAAAAAAAAGCAGCTACCCAGCTGAAACACCAACGGCCCACCAAGTCTTCCAATCTTCATCACTAATAACAGAACCCGAATTACCCGAATCGACCCGAACCCGACTCCGACAAATGGGGCAATTGAGAACCCTCGTCAGCCAAGAATCCACACATTTCACATGAAACAAGTGACCACAACCCGGCAAATTCCTACACAATTCTCCTTCCTTAAATCCCTCCAAACAAATAGCACAATCCTTAACAGTTTGCTGGGACCCGCAGTAATTAACACAAGGCAGATCATACGAGGTTGTTGTCGTTGTTGATAGGGTTGTCGAGGTTCTCCGGTGGTAGCGACGGCGGTGACGACGGTGGAAAGCGGTGGAGGTGATTAAAAAGTGGAGGAGGACAAGGGCTGCGAAACCTAAGAAAAGGAGAAAAACAAGGAAAAGGGAGAGAACTAAAGCCATAATTACGCATTTTATGAAAAGGGAAATTATTTTTTTCGGTTTTGTGTTTGGATTTGGAGTTTCTTGATTTTGGCTATGAATTGGCATGGAATTTAGTTTCAAGATTTTAGTGATTTGGGAGTTTGAAGATTTGTTTGTGTTTTTGAGATAGTAGAAAGAAGAAAAGAGAGTTCAATCTGATCTACGAGTTTATCGGTTTGTCAAAAGGGAAGAAGGGATGGGAGGAGATGCTGGGAAATGATACCACTAAAATTGGCACATAGTTTATTTCTTTTAGGAAAATGATATTTCATAGGGAAAAATAAAAATATTTGGTTGAGTTAAGAACTATTTATTGATTACCTTTCTACCATATTTTTGTCGTAATTTTCAAATTTATTTTTGAAAAATATTTGTTTTTTGAGCTGGGATCTATCAAAAACAGTCTCTTTCACCCGATAAAGTTAGGAGTAAAGTGCACATACATCTACCGTTCCTGAATCCTACTTATGAGATTGTTATGTCGTTATTGTTGTAAATATATTTATTGAGAAGATAACAATATTATTTTTACTGTACTAATTTAGTGACAACCCATCCTAAAAGATTGATATAATTTTTATTTAAAAGTAATTTAACTTTAAAATTTTTGTTTCATTCCTTAATGAGTTTATAAGCAACACCAATATTGACTTGTTTTAAGCTATAATTTTAATTTTTTTTTTCTTTTTTACATTTCTTGTCTAAGATTATGACACATAAAAAGGGACGAAGAGAGTAGCAAAATAGATTAAGGTTTGGCGGAACTTTTTAGTATAAAAAATTATAACCAATACTCAATTAAAACATTATATGAAGTTAATTGATAAATAGGAGTAATGAAAAGAATTTTAGGGAAAATATCTTTATCATCAAATTCCACCTAAAACAAAACGAATGGTGGGTGGGTGTGTTGAAACGTGTGCCGAAAAAGTGCATAGACTTTGGGTTCGTTAGGGAGCACAAGTTTGTCGAGTTTGGTCCAAATGTTATTGCAAGAATACTACTAGAAATTTCGCACAAATTAAACGTCCTATTTGGTCGCTCTCATTTAATTTATATTTATATTTTTAAAATTATTTAATATATATCTTATTTTTTACAAATTAAAGCGCTGCCTTCCTGATACCTGTGCAAAGCTTCAACTTATTTTGGTGCTGAAGTTTTTAGTAATTAACTAAACAACTTCAGCATCTTCTGCTGAAGTTTTTGAAAAAGCTTTATGACAAAACTAATTAATCCAGGACAAAACTTCAGCTTATTTAGTGCTGAAATTTTTAGAAATGAACTAAATAGCTTCAGCATCTTCTGCTGAAGTTTTTGAAAAAGCTTTATGACAAAACTAATTAATCCAGGACAAAACTTCAGCTTATTTAGTGCTGAAATTTTTAGAAATGAACTAAATAGCTTCAGCATCTTCTGCTGAAGTTTTTGAAAAAGCTTTATGACAAAACTAATTAATCCAGGACAAAACTTCAGCTTATTTAGTGCTGAAATTTTTAGAAATGAACTAAATAGCTTCAGCATCTTCTGCTGAAGTTTTTGAAAAAGCTTTATGACAAAACTAATTAATCCAGGACAAAACTTCAGCTTATTTAGTGCTGAAATTTTTAGAAATGAACTAAATAGCTTCAGCATCTTCTGCTGAAATTTTTGAAAAAGCTTTATGATAAAACTAATTAATCTAGGACAAAACTTCAGCTTATTTAGTGCTGAAATTTTTAGAAATGAACTAAATAGCTTCAGCATCTTCTGCTGAAATTTTTGAAAAAGCTTTATGATAAAACTAATTAATCTAGGACAAAACTTCAGCTTATTTAGTGCTGAAGTTTTTACAAATGAACTAAATAACTTCAGCACTTGTGCTGAAGTTTTGAAAAAGCCTAGAATGCTGAAGTTTCTCTGATTGCCTTTGCTACTTCAGGCCCGTATGCCTGAAGTTTATGCGAAAAGTGGGTACGCTTGCAATTTTTTTTGCAAAGCGGGTATAAGTTAAAACATGACCAAAAAGCGAGTATAGATGCAAAAGCCCCAAAAATTTCGTACATACTTGAAATATCATATTTTCTATTACATCTCAATATTATTATTAAATAGATTAACTTTCTACTTTGTTATAGTTTAATTTTATTTCTGTAGTCAGGAAAAAAAAGTTTCATTTTAGTCGTAGCTCTCAGAGGCGAATTCAGGACGTAAATTCTATGGATTCAACTTTTAAGATTTTTTGTGTTGACTTATTATATCCTTAAATTTATGGGTTCATATCTATAATTTGTTGCTATTTTAGTGTACTTCTATATATCTATATTATTATAAAATTAT
Organism: Nicotiana paniculata; assembly: GCA_005239505.1. Lineage (NCBI taxonomy): Eukaryota > Viridiplantae > Streptophyta > Magnoliopsida > Solanales > Solanaceae > Nicotiana > Nicotiana paniculata. The sequence continues at coordinate 106,314 of ML321736.1, read as the reverse complement.
GAATACAAGTCAGTTTACAAAAATAACCTTATAGTATTAAGTATAATAACTCATAATAAAAGGACATAACCGAAATTCTAGATATTAGTCTTATAAACCTATTAGTTTTAGGATATAATACTACACGTTAGAAATCCTACATGATTACCTTTGGGAATCCTATTAGTATAATTATTTTTTTAGGTTGTCTAATTAAAGTTAATTAAGATTTTACTTCATATAAATTATTTAAAACGAAATGAGGAAATCATCAACAATCTAAAAATATGTACTAAAATACAAAACCATGTAAAAGCATAAAATAAGAATAATCTATATCCTACTTTTTCCAACAATAAAATTACACGATAACTTTAATTAAATAGGTTTGCCTCTATATTTTCTTTCATACCAAACTATTTGTCATTCTTAATTTTAAATCGATAAGTAATTTATATAAAAGTTTTTTTTATTAAATTATACTTTTCTATTTTTTTAATTTACTACGACAAATATTTCTACAAATAGTATCATCATTAGCGTAAAAAAAAGTAATCACTACTAGGAAAAATAGTAATTATTTAGTCATGTAATCCTATTATTTTTAGGATATACTTCTTAAAATTTTCTATTACTTGTAACGACCCGATCGATTATTTTGTGCTCCAGTGCGTCGTTCAGCGGTTTGAAGTCGTGAGCAGCTTCGTTTCAGGTATTATGACCTGTGCGCGTGGTCGAAATTGAATTCCAGGAAGTTTAGAATTGATTTGGAAAGAAAATTCTCATTTCAGAAGCCTTAAGTTGGAGAAATCAACTAAAATTAGAATTTTGAGTAAACTATCTTCGAATCAGGATTTGAAGGTTCCAGCAGGTTCGTATGATGATTTCGGACTTGGGTGTATGACCAGATCGGGTTTTGGATAACCAGGGAGCATTTCGGCGTATATTGTGGAAGTTAGCATTTTAGAAGGATTTCATGAATTTGGGCTTGCAGTGCATATCAGTGAGGTTGATGTCTGTTTGGGATTCCGAGTCTGGGAATAACTCCGTATGGTGATTCTGGAATTGGGAGCACGACAGAAGTGAATTTGGATGTCCGTAGGTCATTTTGGAGTCATCTGGCTAAAGATAGAAATTTGAAGGTATTTGGGAAATCCGACCGGAAGTGGAAGTTTTGATATCAAAGTCGGATTGCGATTCCGGAAGTTGGAGCAGGTCCGTAATGTTGAATACGACTTGTGTGCAAAATTTGAGGTCAATCGGACATGATTTGATAGGTTTCGGTGTCAGATGTAGAAGTTTGAAATTCTAAGTTCTTAAAGAATTGGATTTGAGTGCAATTCGTGATTTTGGTATTGTTTGATGTGATTTGAGGGCTCGAGCAAGTCCGTGTCATGTTTTGGGACATATTGGTATAATTGGACGGGGTCCCGAGGGCCTCGGGTGGATTCCGGGTGGCTACCGAATCAAAGTTGAAGTTGGAAAAGGGTTGAAGTTGCTGTCATCTGGTGTAACCGCACCTGCGAGGCTTTGACCGCAGGTACGGAGCCGCAGGTACGAGAGTGGGCAGACTTGGTTAGGAGTCGCAGGTGCGATGGATTTTCTGCACCTGCGTTCGCAGGTGCGGGAGATTTGGTCGCACCTGCGAGATCGCAGGTGCGGAGGAAGGACCGCAGGTGCGGAATCGACCTGGGCAGAATGTTTTAAAACGAGAATTTGGGGTTCATTATCCTCATTTTTCATTTGGTTGAGACAATACTGGAGAGTTTTTAAAGGGAGATTTCACCAAGCATCAAGAGGTAAGTGATTCCTTCTCATTTCTAGGTTAAATACAATATTTATGCATGATTTGATATGGGAAATTGTGGGAAAATTGGAGTTTTTGAAGGAAAACCTAGAAAGTGAAAATTTGGATTTTTATCCACGAATTAAGCATGAATATTTGAGTAAATTATATATTTGAGTTAGTAAAGCTATGGGTAGAATATATCTTCAAAATTTTTTGTATTTCCGGGCACGTGGGCCCGAGGGCATTTTGGTCATTTCTCCGAGCGGGGTCGAGAAAGTATATAATCTGATTTTGTTGTGAGTATTAGGATGAATTTTCATTGCTTTGCCATTATGTGGTAGTTTCGGAGCGTTGTGCGTCTGTTAGAGTCATCGTAAGGGCTTGGAAGCCGGTGTTGGAATTTCAGAGTGAGGTAAGTCTCCTTTATAACTTTGTGAGGGGGAATCGTCCCCCTAGGTGAATTAGTTCAGTATATGATATTATCTTCGGGGGCTACGTACGCACGAGGTGATGGGAGTCCGTGCATAGCTACTATTATTCCATGTTCGGGTAGCTTAGGACCCACTAGCATGCTTTATGTGTGTTCCTATATTTCATGTTTCTTTTAAAAAGGATTCTTACCACTTTCTTGAGAAAAAACCTGCTTCTTGATAAAAAAAAATGAGGATGTATTGTGTGAATGTGTGTACATATGAGCATCTGAGTTGCATGTATGATTCGCGAGCAGACTAGCCTTATTATTTTTATGTTGACCGCGTCGCATGATCGATTCGCGAGCGGGAAAAATAGATGCATCTATGGTTTGAGCCGGTCGACCACCCTCGACATTGCCCGCGCATGATATTTGTTGCATAGTTGCTATGATATTTGCCTGAATACTGGCCTGAAATGTTAAATTGTCAATTGAAATGTCAAAGATTTAAAGTTATTAAAAAGACTTGGAAGAAGTTGTTCCTTCCGATGATTTATTATTATTTGATTAAATCACCATGTTGATTAATTGTTAATATGACGAAGATATAAATTGTTAAATGTGAACAGAATTGAAGGATGTTTAAATCTTATTTTATAAATTGTCTACGATAAAACCATGTTTAGTGTCACTCTTAAATATTTTAAATGGACCTTTAGTAAGTGTCTAAATTGACCTCTCGTCACTTCCTCTCTGAGGTTAGGCGGGCGACTTACTGAGTACACGTTATTTTTGTACTGATACTACACTTGTTGTACATTTTATTGCACAGGTACTTTCATAGCAATGTGGAGGATTCGGAGACTTGGGCGAGCTGCATCATCCCGAGGCGATCCGCAACCGACAGAGTCACCTTCATACTGTATCTATTTCATTTTAAATTTCCTTGCCAGTTGTGTTTCGGACAGGCTCGGTAACGATTGTATAAATTCTTAGAAAATGCTCATGTACTTGTGTAACGACCCGATCGGTCGTTTTGAGCTCTAGCGCGTCGTTCATCGTTTGAAGTCGTGAGCAGCTCCGTTTCAGGTATTATGACCCGTGGGCGTGGTCGGAATTGAATTCCAGGAAGTTTAGAATTTATTTGGAAAGAAAATTCCCATTTCAGAAGCTTTAAGTTGGAGAAATCAACTAAGATAGAAATTTAAAGTAAACGATCTTCGAATCAGGATTTGAAGGTTCCAGCAGGTTCGTATGATGATTTCGGACTCGGGTGTATGTCCGGATTGGATTTTGGATAGTGTTTCGGCGTATTGTGGAAGTTAGCATTTTAAAAGGATTTCATGAATTTGGGGTTGAAGTGCATATCAGTGAGGTTGATGTCCGTTTGGGATTCCGAGTCTGGGAATAGCTCTGTATGGTGATTCTGGAGTTGGGAGTGCGATCGGAAGTGAATTCGGATGTCCGGAGCTCATTTTGAAGTCATTTGGCTAAAGATAGAAATTTGAAGGTTTTCGAGAAATCCAGTCGGAAGTGGAAGTTTTGATATCTAGGTCGGAATGCGATTCCAGAAGTTGGATTAGGTCCGTAATGTTGAATATGCCTTGTGCGCAAAATTTGAGGTCAATCAGACATGATTTGATAGGTTTCGGCATCGGATGTAGAAGTTTGAAATTCTAAGTTCTTAAAGAATTGGATTTGAGTGCGATTCGTGATTTCGACGTTGTTTGATGTGATTTGAGGGCACGGGCAAGTCTGTGTCATGTTTTGGGATAGGTTCGTGTAATTGGATGGGGTCTCGGGGGCCTCGGGTGGATTCCGGGTGGTTAACGGATCAAGTTGAAGTTGGAAAAGGGCTGGTTTCTGCTGTCATCTGGTATGATCCGCACTACGAGGTTTTGGCCGCAGGTGCGAGTGTGGCTTGGTTTGGCTGGGAACCGCAGGTGCGATGGATTTTCCACACATGCGAAGCCGCAAGTGCGGGCGCAGGTGCGATTTGGCTAGAATTGAGGGAAACCACAGGTGCAGGGGATTTGGTCGCACCTGCGAGATCGCAGGTGCGGAGTAAGGACCGCAAGTGCGAAAAATGCTTGGGTAGAATGTTTTAAAAATCGGATTTGAGCCATTTCTCTCTCATTTTTCATTTGGGTTAGGCGATTTTGGAGGGCTTTTCAAGGGAGATTTCACCAAGCATCAAGAGGTAAGTTGTTTCTACTTGTTTCTAAGGTTAAATCCAAGAGTTATGCATGATTTGATATAGGAATTGTGGGAAAAATTGGGGTTTTTGGAAGAAAACGTAGAAAATGTAACTTTGGATTTTAGCCACGAATTGAGCATGAATATTTGAGAAAATTATATATTTGAGTTAGTAAGGATATGGGTAGAATGTGCCTTCGAGAAATTTCGAATTCCGGGCATGTGGGCCCGAGGGTATTTTGGTCATTTCACTGAGCAGAGTTGGGAAAGTATATAATCTGAACTTGTTGCGAGTATTAGGATGAATTTTCATTGTTACGTCATTTATATAATAGTTTCGGAGCGTTATGCGTCCGTTGGAGTCATTGGAAGGGCCTGGAAGCCGGTGTTGGAATTTCGGAGCAAGGTAAGTCTCCTTTCTAACTTTGTGAAGGGAATTATCCCCCTAGGTGAGTTAATTCACTACATGCTATTATCTTCGGGGGCTACGTACGTACGAGGTGACGAGAGTCCGTGCGTAGCTACTATTATGCCATGTCCGGGTAGCCTAGGACCTAGTAGCATGCTTTATGTGTGTATCTGTAACCCTGCCTGTATCATTGAACTACTAATATGACCGAAAACGTAATTAAATGTTTAAAAGAAAGCTAGAGTTCATAATGTTAAAATCCTTTTAAAAAAAGAATTGTTTCCGCTGTGAATACATGTGTACCGGGACTGGATTGTATCCTGGAGTATCACTATATTTGACAAATGAGTTTCAAAAACAAAGATTTCAAAACCTATATTTCATATTTCTTTTAATAAATATTTTACCACATTCCTGAGAAAAAATGGTTTTCTTGCTAAAAATATGAATTTCTTGTGTGAATATGTGTAAGGTTGGGTGCCTGAGTCGCTTGAGTGATTCGTGAGCAGGAGGGCCCGGTATTTGTGTATTTATTCATATGAGCACCTGAGTCGCATGTATGATTCGCGAGCAGGCTAGCCGTATTATGTTAACCGCATCGCATGATCGATTCGCGAGCGGGGCAGATAGATGCATCTATGGCTCGAGCCTGTCGACCCCTCGGCAATGCACAGTTTATTATTGTTGGTCCGCGCCGTTCGACCCTCGGCATTGCTTGCGCATGATATTTGTTGCGTAGTTGCTATGAGATTTGCCTAATTACTAGCCTGAAATATTAAATTGTCAATTGAAATGACAGAGATTAAAGCTATTAAAAAGACTTTTTGGAAGAAGTTGTCCCTTCCGTTGATTCATTATTATTTGATTAAATCACCATGTTGATTAAGTGTGAATATGACGAAGATATAAAGTGTTAAATGTGAACGAAATTGAAGGATGTTTAAATCCTGTTTTATAAACTGCCTATGATAAACTCATGCTTAGTGTCGCTCTTAAATACGTTATATGGACCTTTAGTAAGTATCTAAATTGACCTCTCGTCACTACCTCTCTGAGGTTAGGCGGGCGAGTTACTGAGTACACGTTATTTTTGTAGTCATACTACTCTTGTTGTGCATTTTATTGCATAGGTATTTACATAGCAAATGTGGATGATTCGAAGACTCAGGCGAGCTGCATCTTCCAGAGGCGATCCACAGCTGACAGAGTCACCTTCATACTGTATCTATTTTATTTTAAATTTCCTTGTCCAGTTGTATTTCGGACAGGCTTTGTAATATTTTTAAATTCTTAGAAATAACTCATGTACTCATGACACCGGGTTCTGAGATATGTATTGGGATTATTGTTTAGGTGGAAATCTTAGATTACTGTTTTTAAATAACATAATTTATTTGCTGTCATATTTAATTTACGAAAATTTATTTACTTGATTATGAAATGCAAGAAAAGGTAACGGCTTCAAAAATGTTAAAAAATGAATATATTTCAACTAATTAAGGATTTGGCTTGCCTGACAGTGGTGTCCAGCGCCATCATGACCTATGGATTTTGGGTCGTGACAACTTGTGACACCGGGTTCTGTGATATGTATTGGGATATAATTGCTTAAGTAAAATCTTTAAATCACCGTTTTTAATTAACAGACTTTTGTTTGATTATCATGTAATAAAGTGAACGAAAATATTTTCATAAATGTTAAAAACCGGAAAGTTATTTCAATTAATTTATGATTTGGCTTGCCTGACATTGATATCCGGCGCCATCACGACCTTAGGGATTTTTGGGTCGTGACATTACTAATTTAATTTAAATATATATTCTAATGTACTTTTACTAATTTAATTTGAGAATCTTCATATTGTCAAAATCCATTTAATGAAAGGAGAGCCTATATTGTTATAAAAGTATAAATACAATATTAATATACCAAAATAGTCCTAAAATATTAAACGGAAGAACTCATAGGGAAAAGAAATAACTTCAATTACCTTTTTTTTGGACTACAATACGTTCTATGCTAATTTTAATATTATATTTTCAAATTAATAAAATTTTGTCTATGAAATTCTTATTGAAAAGATGTAGGAAGGTTTAAAAAAATCAATTTTATAAGAGTCTTCTGTATTAGCAATACATTACCACTCCATAATTTCCAATACCAACAAAATAATGTAAAAGTAATATCAAATGGACTACCTAAAAAGTTGAAATTAAGAAAAAAAATTCATGACATATATTTTCATATTATATTTGAACTATTTTCCTAACTAAATAATATTTTTTTAATTAATATTTCGTGTAATAATACTCAATTATTAAACAACAATTAAGAAAATATTTAAGAATATAAATGTATGAGAGAGAGAGAAAAAAAGGGTTGGTTAGAATCAATACCAATAACGAAGAAGATCATCTAATAAAAGATGATTTGGTTCTTCCTGAACACTTGGTTATCAATCTCAATAGTAATAATATTGCATTTAATTAGAGAAATATTTCTATTATTAGATTAAAATAAAATTTGTGGAAATCGTCTTAGCTACCAGAAATGAATATGTTGTTCAATTAAATAAAAGGTTGATTGCAAAATTTTATATTAAAAATAAAGTATTTTTCTATTTTGATTCAGCAGAAAATGATACAAATAATTACTACCAAGATAATACTTAAATACTTTAATACTAAATGGTCTTCTACCATACATTTGTTGTCAAGTTTATTATTTCCTATGCATGTTAGTGTTAGTGTATATATAATAGACTAAGTTAGAATTGATCTACCATTATATATAGGTTGATTTTGAAGAAAACTATGCCCGTCATGCTATTGAAAAACTTAGATACGCCGAATAGCTTATGTAATAGCACACATATGGTATATAGAAGTTTTGACAATAACGTCATACATGCAAAAATTATGATACTGGTCAATGTGCTTCTAAGTTTACTCTTATCCTAAATTTAGCTTTTGTCTTTCGAAACTAAGGAATATCCTTTTAAATTTGGGTAAAAGTAATTTTTAGTATGTTTATGTTTTGTAAATATAATAAATAAAGCACAAGGACAAACATCCTAAATATTGGACTATATTTATCGCAATATATTTTCTTGTGCGAACAACTGTATGTTGCACTTTCAAGAGGGATATCAAGATCGACAACAAGAGTTTTGCCTAAGGCAGAGCGACCAAAGCATTAGGAGGAAACATACACAAAAAAATATTGTCCACAAAGAATTGTTCGTTAAGATATCATCATATTAAATACTTTTAAACTACAACACATTATCTAACTAACACGACAAAATTGATCATTTGTGTAAGTTCTGATGATGTCATTTTATTTTAAATTCATGTATTATGCTAATGTAATAATATTTTTCGGCATTTACATGGTTGTGGTATTATTATACATAATATTTCTCTCATTAATTAAATTTTATTGTTCCTTGATATAAATAAATATTTAAATCATCACGTGCCATTATTAACGTGCAACACACTTTCGCATATACTAGTATATAAAAGAGGGTCAATGAATGCTGACATGACATATCTGTTAAGCTAGCATTGGTATTTATTTTTTTGGTCAAATTTTTGGCATTTTTCTCTTATTTTCACTTTAAGATATTGCTTCAAATAATTGTGTATGGCCAAAATCGAGGAAGTCCGATTTTGGGACCGTTATGACATCCCTTGACTGACCTCGAGGAGCCCGAAGAGGAATTCATTGTTTAATCCCGAGGTGTATCCCTCGAGGAAGTACATCGAAGACTCATTGTGCTCGACCCCGATGCAGTATAAATCGGTGACCATCGTGGAAAGGCGGGAAATTCTCAAGGGCACATGGCTAGAAGCTGACTGTCACGGCCCGAATTTTCCGCCGCCGGGACCGTGATGTCGCCTAACGTTGAATCCACTAGGCTAGCCAACGCGAATATTTAATTTACCTTATTCCTTTATTATTATCTAATAACATGTGAAATACAACTAACATAAATAAAAGTACAAAATGAAGCAAGGTATATAAACTCAATTTAATGCTTTTACGAAATTTCGCAAAAAACACCAATCCCAGAATTTTGGAGTCACAAACTCACGGACTGTCTATGAATAATACATATAAAGGTCTAAATGAAATAAGTAAATATGTTTATGAAATAACTAGAACAGAATACAAAAGAAGTAGGACGAGACGCCAAGGCTTGCAGACGCCTACAAGGCTACCTCAGGGTCTCCACTGGAGTGAAGGCAGCAACCTCGATCTATGGTCCGTAGTGTCTTACACCGGGATCTGCACGAAAGTGCAAACTGTAGCATCATTACAACCGATCCCATGTACTGAGTAAGTGCCTAACCTAACCTCGGCGAAGTAGTGACGAGGCTAGGACACGACAACCAAAGTCAACCTGTGCAGTTTAATAGTATGCGGAGAAAAATAATACAACGAGAAATAAGCAATTAAGCATAAAGGAAAAGGGGAACATGCTGAGGGGAGGAAATATCAAATAACAAGGTAAGGCACAATTTAGATATCAATTTAAGCAACAGAATAGTAATACGAAAAAAAGTGCACGGCATCACCCTTGGTGCTTTTAGTCTCGTCCTCACCATCAGAATCAATATCTTCAGCACGGCATCATCCTTCATGCTTTTACCTCACAATATCATGGCACGACATTATCTTTCGTGCATTATCTCCCATAACATGGCACGACATCACCCTTCGTGCTTTTAAAATTGCAATATCGGCACGACTTCACCCTTTGCGCATTAACATTCACTCAAAATCTCACGCACGGCATCACCCTTCGTGCTTTTACATTCTTCCTCACCCAAACACATCAAATGACAGTAGTCCCACAAGGAAAAATAACGGAGTAAACAGAAATAAAACTATAACGTCCCGGCAAGGGAGTCAACTGTGGAATTAATACCAGCCCAGCAAGGGAAAACAACTATATCCAATCTCACTTAGTACATAACTTCACATAAAAATATTCAACCGAAACTAATACTCAAAACTATTCAATATCAAGGAATTTCCACCAACATGGATAACTATAAAGTAAACTCAAATATTACTTACGAAAAACCAGATAAATCACAATATTCGACTCACGGGCATGCTTGAAACCAACGTATAGGTACTCGTCACTTCACATATACGTTGAACATGATACTTACACATAGCAAATAGGACACAACACCTATTCCCTCAAACTAAGGTTAAGCCAAACACTTATCTCAAATTCCACGACCAAACTCAAGCCTCGATTACCGCTTCCTTTTGAATTTGACTCCAATTCACTTGTATCTAGATATATTCAACTCAATAACATCAATAAATTCCAAACAACTCCATCCCAACGCTTAATTATAGGTTTTACATCATTCTACCCAAAAAGTTAAAAATCGACCCCGGGCTCGCTTGGTCAAAATACGAGGTTTGGACCAAAACCTGATCACCCATTCACCCACGATCCCGAATATGTAATTAGTTTCGGAATCCGAACCCAAATCGAGTCTAAATTCCTAAGTTTGTAAAATCCCTAATTTCTCCTAAAATCCCTAATTTCTACCCTTGAAGAACAAAATTTATGCCTAGAAATCTAATGGGTGTTAATGGAAAATGAAGAAAATGAGATTAGAAACATGAACCAATGATTTGGTGATGAAATCCCTCTTCAAAAATCGCCCAAGGTCGGATTCTATGGAAGAAAATATGAAAATGGGGTCTATTCCCGTTTTTGCTACTGTTTTTGAAAGACTGGGAAATGTGCTATGTGTTCGCGACCAAGCATGTGCGTTCGCATAAGGCTTCCCCTCCCATGCCTTTCACGTTCGCGTCAAAAGGGGCGCTTTCACACAATATTTGAACTACCCAGCCCCCAGCTCCACTCCTAAGCTATGAGTTCGCACTAGACAAGCCGCGTTCGCACAGGGTTGCCCTTGCCCAGCTGTACGTTCGTGAGCTAGTCTATGCGTTCGCATAGAGTAAATCCTATCCCCCTCCCCGTTGCTCATTGCATTCATGTGGGTTTCCACGCGTTCTCATAGGGTAAAAATCCAGACACCAACAAACAACAAAAACATCAGATTTTTCTAAGTCCAAACCACTCTGACACCTATCCGAAACTCACCCGAGCCCTCGGGGCTCCAAACCAAACATGTACACCACCTCAAAAACATCCTACGGACTTACTCGTGCGGTCAAATCGCCAAAATAACATCTTAAACAACTAATTTAGCATAGAAATCAAAGAAAAATCTCAAAACTTTCAATGTATCAAATTTCACAACTACGAGTCCGAATCACTTCAAACAACTTCAGTTTCTTACCAAATTTTACAGACATATCATAGTTATCATATTGAAACTGTACCGGACTCCGTAATCAAAATACAGTCCCAATACTATAAATTTCAAAATAATCAAATTCCTAAAAACTCTTATATTTTCAGAAAAACAATTTTTTTCAAAAATTCACTTTTTAGGCTTGGGACCTCAGAATTTGATTCCGTACATACGCCCAAGTCCCATATTTTCCTATGAATCCTCCGGGACCGTCGAATCACGGGTACGAGTCCGTTTACCCAAAATATTGACCGAAGTCAAGTTAAATTCAATATTGAAGGCCAAATTAACATTTTTTTTCTAGTTTTTCATATAAAAGCTTCCCGGTTATACACCCGGGCAGCGCACGCAAAATGAGGTGAGATAAAAGGAGGTTTTCAAGGCCTCGGAACACCATTTTAACTTATAAAAATGAGAGATGAGTTTTTGGGTCATCACATTCTCCACCTCTAAAACAACTGTTCGTCCTCGAACGGACATAGAAAAGTACCTGAATCAGGGAAAAGATAGGGATAATGGCTCTACATATCGGACTTGGACTCCCAGGTAGCCGTCTCGGCAGGATGACCTCTCCACTGAAAACGAACCGAAGGATAACTCTTTGATCTCAACTGACGAACCTGCCGGTCTAATATGGCTACCGGCTTCTCCTAATAGGCCAAATCCTTGTCCAACTGGACACTATTGAAGTCTAACACATGGGATGGATCTTCGTGATACTTCCGAAGCATAGACACATGAAACACCAGATTCACAACTGATAAATTCGGTGGCAACACAAGTCTGTAGGCCACCTCTCCCACTTTGTCAAGAATCTCAAATGGACCAATGAATCTAGGGCTTAGCTTGCCCGTCTTCCCAAATCTCATCACGCCCTTCATGGGCGACACCGTCGGCATAACTCTTCTTCCTGGACTGAGCTGTACGAAGATTATCCTGAATGATACTAACCTTATCCAAGGCATCCTGCACTAACTGCATACCCAACAACCAAGCCTCTCCCGGCTCAAACCACCCAATCGGCGACCGACACCGCCTACCATATAATGTATCATAAGGAGCCATCTGAATGCTCGACTGATAACTGTTGTTTTAGGAAAACTCAGCTAATGGCAAGAACTGATCCCAAGAGCCTCCAAAGTCAATGACACAGGCTCGTAGCATATCCTCCAAAATCTAAATAGTACGCTCGGACTATCCGTCCGTATGAGGATGAAATGTTGTGCTCAACTCAACCCTCGTGCCCAACTCACACTGAACTACCCTCCAGAAATGTGAGGTAAACTGCGTACGTCAGTCCGAAATAATAGACACGTGCACACCATGAAGACGAAAAATCTCCCTAACGAAGATCCCTGCCAATCTCTCTGAAGAGTATGAAACTTCCACAGGAATGAAATACGCTGACTTGGTCAGCCTATCCACAATAACCCATACTGCATCAAACTTCCTCTGAGTCCGTGGGAGTCCAACAATGAAATCCATGGTGATATTTTCCCACTTCCACTCAGGAATCTCAATCTGCTGAAGCAATCCACTAGGTCTCTGATGCTCGTACTTCACCTGCTGACAATTCAAGCACCGAGCTACATATACCACAATATCCTTCTTCATCCTCCTCCACCAATAATGCTGCCGCAAATCCTGGTACATCTTTGCGGTGCCCGGATGGATAGAATACCGGGAACTATGGGCCTCCTCTAATATCAACTCACGAAGTCCATCCACATTGGGTACACAAATATGACCCTGCATCCGTAAAACTCCATCATCACCAACTGTAACTTGCTTGTCATCACCATGTCGGACCGTATCCCCAAGGACACACAAATAAGGATCATCATACTGCCGATCTCGAATACGATCAAATAATGAGGAACGAGCAACTGTATAAGCTAGAACACGGTCGGGCTCAGAAACATCCAATATCATGAACCGATTGGCTAAAGCCTGAACATCCAAAGCAAGCGGTCTCTCTCCAACCAGAATATAAGCAAGACTACCCATGCTGGCTGACTTCCTACTCACGCATCTGCCACCACATTGGCCTTCCCCGGATGATATAAGATTGTGATGTCATAGTCTTTCAACATCTCCAACCATCTCCTCTGCCTCAAATTCAACTCCTTCTTCTTGAAAAAATATTGCAAACTCTTGTGATCCGTGAACACCTCACATGACACGCCATACAAATAATGCCTCCAAATCTTCAGTGCATGGACACGTGATGTTAACTCCAAATCATGAACTGGATAATTCTTCTCGTGGATCTTCAACTGACGCAAAGCATATGTAATAACCTTGCCATCTTGCATCAACACTACAACAAGTCTAACCCGAGATGCATCACAATACACAGTATATGCCCTGAACCTGTGGGCAAAACCATCACCGGTGCCGTGGTCAAGGCTGTCTTGAGCTTCTGAAAGCTCGCCTCACACTCATCTGACTACCTGAACTGGGCACCCTTCTGAGTCAACCTGGTCATCGGGACTGCAATAGATGAAAAGCCTTCCACAAACCGATGATAGTAACCTGCTAAGCCCAAGAAACTCCGAATCTATGTAGCTAACGTGGGTCTAGACCAATCCTTGGCTGCTGAAATCTTCTTGGGATCCACCTGGATACCCTCTGCTGATACAACATGACCCAGGAATGCAACTGAGCTCAACTAGAACTCACACTTAGGAAACTTGGCATACAATTGACTGTCCCTCAGAGTCTGAAGAACGACTCAAAGGTGCTGCTCGTGCTCCTCCCGGCTGCGGGAATAGATCAGAATATCATCAATAAAGACAATCACGAAGGAATCCAAATAAGGCCTGAACACTTGGTTAATCAAGTCTATGAAAGATGCTGGGGCATTTTTCAACCCGAATGACATCACTAGGAACTCATAATGCCCATACCGAGTGCGAAAAGCTGTCTTAGGGAGATCAGATGCCCTAATCCTCAACCGATGGTAGCCAGATCTCAAATCGATCTTCAAAAATACCCTGGCAAACAAATCATCGATTCGCGGCAATGGATACTTGTTCTTGATGGTAACCTTGTTCAATTGCCGATAATATATTCACATCCTCATCGACCCATCCTTCTTCTTAACAAACAACACCGGCGCACCCCAAGGCGAGACACTAGGCTTAATGAAGCCACTATCAAGAAAATCCTGCAACTGTTCTTTCAACTCCTTTAACTCTGGCGGGGCCATACGATATGGCTGAGTAGAAATGGGCTAAGTGCCCGGAGCCAAATCAATGCAAAAGTCAATATCCCTGTCGGGTGGCATACCCGACAGGTTTGCAGGAAACTCACGAACTATGGGCACAGACTCCATAGAAGGAACCTGGCACTGGAATCACGAACATGCGCCAAATAGGCCAAACACCCTTTCTCGACCATGCGTCGAGCCTTCATATATGAGATAACCCTGCTGGAAAAATGACCAGGAGTCCCCCTCCACTCCAGTCGAGGCAAACCCAACAATGCTAAGGTCACGATCTTGGCATGACAGTCCAGTATGGCATTATAAGGCAACGGCCAATCCATACCCAAGTTAACGTCAAAATCTACTATATCAAGGAGTAGAAGATCTACACTGGGCTCAAGACCACCAATAACCACTACACACAAACGGTAGACACGATCTACCATAATAGAATCACCCACCAGTGTAGGTACATATACAGGATTACTCAGAGGATCACGAGGCATAACCAAATAAGGAGCAAAATAAGATGACACATAGGAATATGTGGACCCTGGATCAAATAAAACTGAAGCATCCCTGTTGCAAACTGAAACCATACCTGTGATAACCGTATTGGAGGCCTCAGCCTCAGGTATGGCTGGAATAGCATAACATCGGGGCTGTCTGAACTACATCCCTGGGACGGCCTCCTACTGGATGACCTCTATCTCTAGCGGCCTGGCCTCCACCTCTAACGACTTGACCTCCACCTCTAACACCTCGACCCCCACCTCTAGCTGGCTGAGCGGGTGGTGGAACACCTGGTAATGGAACCATGGCACGAGAACCCTGGTGCTGAGAACTGCTCGAGGCTTGAGGAAAAAATCTAGCAATGTGCCTCTGATCACCACAAGTATAACAAGCTCTCGGCTGCTGACCTTGAAACTGACCCTAACAACCTGAGTAACCACCTTGTAAACCCTGAATCGGCGGTGCACTGATAGGATCTTGTGGTGCACTGTAGGGCAACTGATCAGAATACTGCATATGAGAACCACAACCTCCTGGAGCACTACGAGAAACCTGAAGTGCCGAATGAAATGTCCTAGGAGGATGGCCCCTACCAAAAGAATCCCTGCCTCCAGACGAGGCACCACTGAACCTTCCAAAATGATAGGGTCTCTTGTCAGACCCCTGACCACCTCCCTACAACAGAACCATCTCAACTCGTTTGGCCACATTGGCTGCATACTAGAAAGAAATCTCATACTCCGTCTCCTTGACCATCTGCAATATGATCGGTTGAGCTAGCCCCTCAATAAATCTCCTCACCCTCTCTCGCTCGGTGGGAAGTATAATAATAGCATGCCGGGCCAAGGTAACAAATCTGGTCTCGTACTGAGTGACGGTCATAGAGCCTTACTGGAGATGCTCAAACTGCCTCCGAATATCCTCTCTCTGAGCGATAGGAAGAAACTTCTCCAGAAATAGCTGAGTAAACTGGGCCCAAGTCAAGGCCGGCGATCCAACTGGTCTGGCCAAACAATAATCTCTCCACCAAGTCTTAGCGGGACCTGATAGACGAAAGGTAGCAAAGTCGACCCAATTGGTCTCCACTATCCCCATGTTCCGTAGAATCTCATGGCAGCTATCCAAATAGTCTCGGGGATCCTCTGAAGATGCACCGCTATAAGTAGTGGTGAAAAGCTTGGTGAACCTATCCAACCTCCACAAAGTATCAGCAGACATAGCTGCTCCATCACCGGTCTGGGCCACAATACCCGGCTGAACTACCCTAGTTGGCTGAGCTACTGGATTCTGAAACTGAGAAGCCAACTGCTCCATAGTGCGAGTAGTGGGAGTTTGGGATCCTCTCCCAGCTTGAGAGACAGTTGGTGCTGGAGGAAGCAAACCTTCCTGAGCGACACTCTCCATGAGGCCCACTAGACGGACCAGAGCATCCTGGAGTACTGGGGTGGCAATAAACCCCTCGGGAACCCGAGCTGGCCCAACTGGAACTGTCTGGGTAGGAACCTCATCAGCAAACTCTACCTGAGGCTCCGCCAC
The DNA here is from genome assembly GCA_005239505.1 of Nicotiana paniculata. Classification (NCBI taxonomy): domain Eukaryota; kingdom Viridiplantae; phylum Streptophyta; class Magnoliopsida; order Solanales; family Solanaceae; genus Nicotiana; species Nicotiana paniculata. Next base: position 89,915 of record ML321736.1, on the reverse strand, counting down.
TGGGGCTGCTGCTCCGGACTGAGCTCTACCCTTGCCTCGGCCTCTAGCACGTCCTCGACCTTGTCCCCGACCACTTGTAGGAGCTGCAACTGGAGACTCGGGCTGCTGATCAGTGGATGAAGAAGCACGTGTTCTTTCCAACTGCGAGAGAATAGAATACAAATTCAGTTAGTATTTAGAATTCAAATCGTACGACATAGAAGAATAAATGTGAAGTTATTTCTAAACTCTGCAGCTTCTGGGGGATAAGCACAGACGTCTCCATTCTGATCCCTTAGACTCTACTAAGCTTGTCCATGAATTGTGAGACCTAAGCAACCTAGTTCTCTGATACCACATTGTCACGACCCAAATTTTGCACCGTCAGGACCGTGATGGCGCCTAACTTTGAACCCGCTAGGCAAGCCAACATGAATATTTAATTTACCTTATTCTTTTATTATTATCTAATAACATGTGAAATACAACACTAACATAAACAAAAGTACAAAATGAAGTAAAGTATATAAACTCAATTTAATGCCTTTATGAAATTTCACAAAAAAATACCAATCCCAGAATTTTGGAGTCACAAACTCACGGACTGTCTATGAATAATATATAAAAAGGTCTGAATGAAATAAGTAAATCTGTTTATGAAATAACTAGAACAAAATACAAAAGAAGTAGGAAGAGACGCCAAGGCCTGCGGACGCCTACAGGACTACCTCAGGGTCTCCACTGAAGTGAAGGCAGCAACCTCGATCTATGGTCCGTAGAGTCTTACACCGGGATCTGCACGAAAGTACAAAGTGTAGCATCAGTACAACCGATCCCATGTACTGAGTAAGTGCCGAGCCTAACCTTGGCGAAGTAGTGACGAGGCTAGGACACGACAACCAAAGTCAACCTGGGCAGTTTAATAGTATCCGGAGAAAAATAATACAACGAGAAATAAGCAATTAAGCATAAAGGAAAAGGGGAACATGCTGAGGGGAGGAAATATCAAATAATGAAAATAACGAGGTAAGGCACTATTTAGATATCAATTTAAGCAACAGAATAGTAATACGAAAAAAAGTGCACGGCATCACCCTTGGTGCTTTTAATCTCGTCCTCACCATCAGAATCAATATCTTCAGCACAACATTACCCTTCGTTCTTTTACCTCACAATATCATGGCACGACATTATCCTTCGTGCATTATCTCCCATAACATGGCACAACATCACCCTTCATGCTTTTAAAATCGAAATATCGGCACGACTTCACCCTTCGCGCATTAACATTCACTCAAAATCTCACGCACGGCCTCACCCTTCATGCTTTTACACTCTTGCTCACCCAAACACATCAAATGACAGTAGTCCCACAAGGAAAAATAACGGAGAAAACAGAAATAAAACCATAACGTCCCGGCAAGGGAGTCAACAGTGGAATTAAAACCAGCCCAGCAAGGGAAAACAACTATATCCAATCTCACTTAGTACATAACTTCACATAAAAATCTTCAACCGAAACTAATACTCAACACTATTCAATATCAAGGAATTTCCACCAACATGGATAACTATAAAGTAAACTCAAATATTACTTACGAAAAACCAGATAAATCACAACATTCGACTCACGGGCATGCTTGACACCAACGTATAGGTACTCGTCACCTCACATATATGTTTAGCATGATACTTACACATAGAAAATAGGACACAACACCTATTCCCTCAAGTTAAGTTTAAGCCAAACACTTATCTCAGATTCCACGACCAAACTCAAGCCTCGATTACCGCTTCATTTTGAATTTGACTCCAATTCATTATATCTAGATATATTCAACTCAATAACATCAATAAATTCCAAACAACTCCATCCCAACGCTTCATTATAGGTTTTACATCATTCTCCCCAAAAAGTCAAAAATCGACCCCGGGCTCGCTTGGTCAAAACATGAGGTTCGGACCAAAACCTGATCACCCATTCACCCACGAGCCCGAATATGTAATTAGTTTCGGAATCCGAACCCAAATCGAGTCTAAATTTCCAAGTTTGTAAAATCTCTAATTTCTCCTAAAATCCCTAATTTCTACCCTTGAAGAACAAGATTTAGGCCTAAAAATCTAATGGGTGTTAATGGAAAATGAAGAAAATGAGATTAGAAACACGAACCTATGATTTGGTGATGAAATCCCTCTTCAAAAATCGCCCAAGGTCGAATTCTATGGAAGAAAATATGAAAATGGGGTCTATTACCGTTTGACTACTGTTTTTAGAAGACTGGGCAAATGTGCTATGCATTCGCGACCAAACCTGTGCATTCGCATAGGCTTCCCCTCCCCCTCCCCCTATGGACCCTCCGGGACCGTCGAATCACGGGTCCGGGTCCGTTTACCCAATTTTTTGACCAATGTCAACTTAAATTCAATATTAAAGGCCAAATTAGCATTTATTTTTCAGTTTTTCATATAAATGCTTCACGGCTATACGCCCGGTTTGTGCACGCAAAACGAGGTGAGATAAAATGAGGTTTTCAAGGCCTCGGAACACCGTTTTAACTTATAAAAATGAGAGATGAATTTTATGGTCATCACATTGACCAAGTCTGCAAGAGTGGTACAAGTCCGTACCAAGCCATTAAACAGTTGTACCAGCTGTGTTCCTTTGTAATAATTACACATGTACTATGCTGGGATTCCCCCTCCTATATAAAGGGGATTCTTGTAATTTTTTGGGACACATGAATATTGAATACAAGAAGAACATTCTCTTCCTTCTAAACATACTCAACATTTGTCCTACTGTTATTGCCTTTCATTTATCGTGTTCATTAATTATTCTCATTTATTGCTCATTATTGATCGTAAAGGGTTATCCTTGAGGCCCTCCATACTGTTATTCCTCCATCGACCGTCCTCTGTTAGGCATTATAGTTCGACCTCGAGGCCCTGCTTCGGCCAGCTCGAGACTCTATTTTGTAACAACTTTATTTGCATATCACTACTTTTCTTTACTCTTACCTTATTCTTCTAACTCACACTTAGCATCTATTTCCTAACAACTAGTATAAAAATAAATCACTTATTTTTAGAACCACAAAATCAAATATAATAGTGATTGTTTTAGTGCTAGTTTTCTAAAAACACCAGTTATTCTTCACGCTTTTTCTTGTCCAAGAATCTTTGATTTCAGGTCAAAAAATGTCTAACTTCGTGAATGCACACGAAAACAACGGTCCTGAAGATCATGGATAAAATGGTGTAGCTGTTTCAGGCACCGGTGTACCACTGCAAAACCCTGGGTGGCACCAGTACCAATCCTCATTAATATGGGCTCACACAACGCCCAACATGTCGATAAAAGTTCTCACCGACGAAAGTGTACGCCGGGGAAACCAACATGAAGCGCAGAAAACTTCAGCTTGGGAGGAAAGAGAAGTTAGCCTTCATGTCATTTTTGAAATGTTACAGGCACAAAAAGTGGCTATTGCTCAGCTACAAAGCCATCAAAAAACCCCAAGCACAGCACCGCCAGAAACGGCTCCTTGAGTCGAGCAGGCTCCGGAAAGGTCGAGCAACAATGGATCTGCAGCGGACCCCCTTATTATGAAGATGCTCGAAGATCTCACAAAGAGAATTGAATCAGGCGAAAAGAAGATAGAAGCTAATGACAAAAAGGGGGATACCTATAACTCGAGGGTCGATCAGATCCCGGGCGCGCCCCCGATTCTGAAGGGTGTAGATTCAAAGAAGTTCGTGCAAAAGCCATTCCCATCAAGTACGGCACCGAAGCCCATCATGAAGAAGTTCAGAATGCCCGATCTCCCAAAGTATAATGGGATCTCGGACGCCAATAAGCATATTACTGCCTATACTTGTGCTGTGAAAGGAAACGACTTAAAAGATGACGAGATTGGGTCCGTCCTGTTGAGGATGACCAATTGGGAGCTGTCTCGGGCTCAGTATACCCTAGCAGGCTCTTAGAGAAGGAATCAAGGTTTCCAGAGAGAGAACCGAGGCCAAGCAAGGAAAGGTACCAACCATACATCGAAGATCAAAAAAGGCCCGGAGGCTCAATATACCTCGTAACGATCGAAAGATGGATCGAGGTTAGAATTCCCGGGGACTCGTGAACAAAGCCGGGTTTGACAGGAACACAGGGCCAGTGGAGGCACCCTGGTTATCTGAGTACAACTTCAACATTGATGTTTTCAGACATCGTATCAGCCATAGGTAAAATCAAAGATACCGAATGGCGAAAACCCATACTGTCATCTCCTTCACGAAGGAACCCTAACTTGGTGTGCGAATATCACGGAACTCACGATCATAGGACCGAGGATTGCAGACAGCTCCGAGAAGAGGTAGCCCGTCTGATCAGTAAAGGGCACCTTCGAGGGTTCCTCAACTACCGAGCTAAAAATCAATTTCAGGAAAGAGAGGAGAGCAGGAAAAACGAAATAGAAGAACCAAAACACGTCATCCACATGATCATTCGAGGGTCGACACTCCGCAGGAACCCGTCGTCAAGCGAACGAAACTATCCATCACCAGGGAAAAGCGAACTCGGAATTACATACCTGAGGACGCTCTCACATTCAGCGAAGAGGACATCGAGACCCTGTCTCAGCCTCACAACGACGCATTGGTAATTTCTTTTGTTTTGAATAAATTTCAAATTAAACGTGTGCTCGTGGATCCAGGTGGCTCGACCAACATAATCAGGTCGAGGGTGGTAGAACAACTTGAGTTTCTCGACCAGATCGTGCCCGCCTCTCGAGTCCTCAAGGGATTCAACATGGCGAGCGAGATAACAAAAGGGGAGATTACCCTTTCGGTCAACGTGGCCGGTACAACCCAAGATACTAAGTTTCATGTCATCAAAGGTGACATGAGGTACAATGCCTTACTCGCGAGGCCATGGATACACTGTATGAAAGAAGTGCCATCAACCCTTCATCAAATGATGAAATTTCCAACGGAGGACGGAATAAAAACAGTATACGGGGAGCAGCATGCAGGAAGAGAGATGTTCACGGTGCACGATGTGGCACCGACATCGATGCCTTCTGCACCGAAGGAGCCAAAGGACAAGCAAACAACCAAGTAGCAATCACAAACTACGTTCTCGACTGCACCCGAATGGACGAATAAAGGACTGTGCCGTGTCCTCGGAACGAGCAATTAAAACATATCGAGGCTCGAACGCTACCACAGTCGAGGTACAAACCTCTCCCTTTCTTGTTTACGTTTTCTACTAACTCATGTGCAGGTGTTCGATTGAGAGGAATCAAAGCACCCTCCAGCTCGAAGACCTTATGTTTTAAAGAATGCGTTGCGCTCTTTTTCCCTTAGATCGGATTTTATCCAAAATGGGTTTTACCGACGAGGTTCTTAACGAGGAAACATCCATATGCTAACCAAGGAGAACTCATCACGTATTAAAGGCTTCTATTTAATCAACCTCAAATACTGGGGGGCATCCCCCTGGGAGATCACCTCCTCGAAGAAACTAAAATATGACAAAGAGGGTCTCGACAGGAGAATGATGTATCCGACCAAACGGTCAAATGAACCGTGTCCGCATAGAATAATCAAACCCTCGATGGAGAAAACATGTATGCTTGTTCCAAGTAATCGAAGGAGTATCTATTATCATCGAAACGCTTTTTCGCTTCAAAGAAGTTTGCTATTTTCACAAGAAACAACTCCAGGGACAAAAACTCCCGAACAGTCGGGGACTGTCATCGACAACCAGCTCATCGAGCCACCAACCTCGAGCTGGTAAGCCCTCCATGAGGCAACCTTGAGCTCATAAGCCCTCCATGAGGCAACATTCAACCTGTAAGCACTCAATGAGGCAACCTCAAGCTCGTAAGATCTCGATGAGGCAACATCAAATTCATAAGCCCTCAATGAGGCAACACCAAATCTGTAAGACCTCAACAAGAAATGCCCAAATTTGTAAGACCTTAAAAAGGCATAATCCCGATATTAAAGTCAAGGCTATATATTCGAACTTGTAAGACCCCTACAAAGGCATGCCCTTGATATAGACGCCGAGACTACCTCACTCGGCGACTAAAAGGCTATGACCAAACAAAAAGACTACAGTCATACCAAAAGGCTCCGTCCAAATTAGCGCGACTCGGAGATGTCCAACTGACGCCGTAAAACTACAAGCCTTCAAATACTTCAAAAATACTTCGAAAAGAACTAGTTAATCAGGCTACCCTCCGCATAAGCAAAAGAGCTTCGATCATATCAGCTCCAAACAATGAAAGGGCGTTGAAACAATCAACTTTCCAGAAAAAGGCCTCGAAAATTTAGCCTTCGAGCAAACCTACTGAGGTGCTCAACTGTCGTCACATATCGACTAAGAATCGGGGTTCTGTCGAGCCGTCGAAGAGTCAGACAAACACAAAAACATCAAAAAAGTCTTTAACGAAGGAAACCTATAGCCACATTAGAGGTCGCATCGACCCAATGCGTAAGAGACTAAGGGCCAGCATAAAAAGTTTCACGACCCAAACCGGAGGATCATGACTAGCACCCGTGCCATACTTGCCGAGCACTGATGCGAGACTAAATTGGATATTTTAACATGTGATATACCTTACATTTTATGCGCATTAATGATAAAAATACACTTGTTATGTGCTTAATGGAGTTTATTTCATGTGTAGGTGAAGTGGAGATGGAAACGGGGCTAAAAGGATGCAAATACGCGAAAGGAGACACCCAGGCGATAGAGCCAAACAACCTGCCCTACCTGGCGTTAGCCAGGCGTTAGGGCTGAAACGCCAGCCCTACCCTGGCGTTACCCAAGAGTTAGGGCTAAAACGCCAGCCCTTGCCTAGCGTTAGCCAGGCGTTAGGGCTGAAACGCCAGCCCTACCCTGGCGTTACCCAAGAGTTAGGGCTAAAACGCCAGCCCTTGCCTAGCGTTAGCCAGGCGTTGGCCACCAAACGCCAGGTCCCCAGTTCGGCCAGAAGTCGTGTTTTGACGGGTTTAAGTGTTTCCCAAGTGAAATAGAAGTCTCCTACACGGTTAGGGTTCACCCTAAACCTATAAATAGACTCCTAAAACACAATTAAAGGGGGATTTTCGTGAATCAAAGTAGAGAAGGAGAAAATTCCATTGAAGTGCAAGAACATCGATTTCTACATTTAGTATTTCTTACTTTATATTTCAATTATGCAATTGCTTGTAGTTTTGTTTCGTCTAAACATGAGTAGCTATTTTTTTAATCTAGGGTTTTGGTAGAACCCATTGGGGATGAATTT
>ML321736.1:0-82627 GCA_005239505.1 Nicotiana paniculata | reverse complement strand
ACATGAGTAGCTAAGTTTTTAATCTAGGGTTTTGGTAGAACCCGTTGGGGATGAATTTCTTGTGATATTAATATATTTTGATTGATTATTCTCTATTTGTTCAACTACATTCTTATTGTAGTTAATTGAATGGCCATCAATTATCTGTGCCTATTTAGTATGTATCTACTTGACAAAGAGTGCATATTTAGGTAATTGTTTGAACAACACCACTCCTAGAGTATAGACGAAAGTCATAACCGAGGGTTTAGAGGTTGGATTAGAGATAACGATACCTCGGGTGCAATCTAAAGTGAACTGTAATGAAATCTAGCTAGCGTAACTTGAGAGAGTGCGTCTAGTAAATTATCATAATTACTTGAGAGAGATTTATGGTAGATAGAGAGTTCATGATTGATAGAGACGATTAACCAAACTATAAGAAGTATCCGGGAAAGAACTCACCAACGGGGGAAACCATAACCTTAGACCTTTATTATCATTGCTTACATTGAATTGTTAGTCAATTACTAGTTTATTATTTTGTTAGTAGAATTAGTTAAACAACACAAATTCACATTCAAAAGTCTTGAGAAAAGTGATTAAGTAACAATTTAGTATTTTATAGACTCAATTGATGCGTTCAATTCTCTGTGGGATCGACTTTGGGTGTAATACCCCAGATTATATTTGCAGCGCCCGTTTAGTCTTTCTATAAGACATAGTTGAGCGTGATCAAGCACCAACGTACATTTCATCTAACCTTCCTTATTATCTTTAAGGGCCAACGAGATCATTATAAAAGGTAGTTATGGATCATGAACAACAAACAATGAAAGATAGTGGGATGAACATACATAACATGGGGATGACAAGACTGCAAGGAAACTACCTATAAGGTATGAGATACCCCCTTCCATGAAAGACTATACAACAAAAATCAGCCGACAAAGCATACCAAACTATACATGAGTCGACACCTGTCTATGAGCCTCTAAAGGAGCATAAGTGATGCAACATTACCGGAACAGTGCCCCGACATACCCATAATATCTATAACAAAAATGCATACCAAGACCACGTCAAGTCCGGAGAAGGGATCTTACCAATAATCGTAGAACTGGGAAGCCTACTGTGGTGAGGGAGCTGCGTGTACCTGTCTATCAGGACCTACAGCATGACATGTAGCGTCCACAAATAAGAAGGACGTCAGTACGAATAAAGTACTGAGTATGTAAGGCAGGAAAGCATAAGTAAGAACATTAATGTAAATAGGGATAGAGTATATAAAGCCTCTAACATATGGATACCTCTGAGGGCTACTGACATGAAATGTGTGATACGTACATATATATACATAAACTTTTAAAACATACGCCTCTGTGGGAAACATTATCATCATATCGTACCCAGCCGTAATAGGCTCGGTAAAACGTACCCGGCCACGTGGAGCTCGGTAAAACCCAACTGATCAGTGGTTGCATAATAGGTGTCGTACCCGGCTGACTATAGTGCGGCTCGATAGACTAAAATAGATACATATATATAATGCATGTAGGACTCATTTGAATCATATTCTGAACCTTTCGGAGTGACGTACGGTCGATATTCTCCATACACATTATTAGGACTAAGTCTTCATCAAGAATCTTATAAGAATAAGGAAGTACCAACAACATAAGAATAAGAGAAGAAACCTCAAAATCAATTGTTCCATAAGAAGCGAAACAATGTAAGTACTGCTAGCTTCTAAGAGTAGAGTATCTTTGGAAGATTGTTCATTGCATTATGTACAATCGGATTCGTGAAAAATAAGGAAATGGATAGCCTCACATGGCTTGTATATATACTGCCCAACCTCAAGATATGCAAATTTCACGACTCCTTAGTCTACAATAAGAGAAATGACACAATCGTTATCGTTTAAGCGTCGTAACTATTATGTATCGACCACAACTTATTTTACGATGAAATGGACGGTACCTCCCCTATATATATGACTTCATACAAGTCAAAAAAATCATCAAACATCCCAATATACCCCAATCACTTCATACACAAAATGACAACCATAATAGTGTCAAACAATCCGAAAATGTTATGACGAACGACCAGCAAACCATCTTTCCATTATGTGGTGTTTCTCCACACCATTTATACTCTTAACTCCATATAAGCAGTAGAAAAAGAGACAACTTAATAGCAATACGAAACAGTCCCACAAGTTCAGCACCTCAAAATTAATTTTTCAGTTTACTAAAACACATTTCGACTTGTCTTTTATTTTAAATTGATAAAAAGAACCAAAGTACATAATTAAGACTCTTATACAATAAACCAGCCATAATTAAACTTAAAAATAGTTCACAACCAGCCAACCATGACACAACAACAAATAAAATATCACTCTTTCGAAACTCGTTAGGTCTAGTCTTTACGATCAAGTTACAACTCGCAAACGCATAGATAATGGAAGGATAAGCATAAAATTACCTTGTACTGAGTATAACCCACGAAACCTGGTCCTTATTCATCAAAACTCACTCCCTCAATGCAACTACTAGAAGGAGAAAGAGAAACTAGCAAGCTGCCCGGTCTTTTCGGCACTAGAATTACGTCGTAACACTCGAAATACCCTAGGGTTTGTGTGGGAATTTTGGGAAGGAGTTGCAGGGGTTCAATTCGGTTTTCAAGGTCTGAAAGATGGGTGAAATAACAAGTTGATAATCCCTTAAAAGTTCCCTCTTGGCCGACTTTTGTCTTTTAATTGAGTCCTCTCATTTTCGCAAGTAGGTGATGCACCTATTTGTCACCTACCAATCTGCGCAGTCTCGCGAAAATGCGAATATCTCTATACTCCGAGATTGTATTGATGTATGGTTTAATGCATTGGAAACTAGACGCATTTATATTAAATTTTTGGGTAGATCACCCCGTAATTCTAAGTAAATTAGGAGACAAAATTAGTTACATTTGACCTAAAGTTTTAGTAAAATTATGAACATAAGTTGCGACAACTTTTGTCGACTTTTGTTTCATAACTCGTTTCACTTAAAGATTTATGATACGGCTATTATATGATTCAAATACCTTAAAATACGACCTCTTGAGAATATTATCACCCCTAAGTTTACCCAAAAATATGGGTTAGAACATCCTTGATTCGTTTAACTTCTAATACTTGTTAACCACCCTTATACATAGATACATGGACTACCGGGTGGAAAAATTCCAATTCGGATGGCAATTCTAACTCATAAGCTACCTGTCCAATTCATCGAAGAATTTTGTACGGACCGATATATCGTGGACACAGCTCACCCTTCTTCCCAAAACGAATAACACCCTTCATCGGCGAGATCCTCAGGAAAACCCAATCACCAACCTCAAACTTCAGATCATGACGTCGGACATCGAAATAAGACTTTTGCTTTCTTTGCGCCGTCCTCAGCTGCTCTTGTATCAGTTTCACCTTCTGAATGGCTTGGTGAATCAAATCCGGCCCATATAGTTCTGTTTCACCTACTTTGAACCATTCAAGTGATGATCTACATCTCCTCCCGTATAGTGCCTCGTACGGGGCCATTTTAATACTGGAATGGTAGCTATTATTGTAGGCAAATTCTGTGAGTGGAAGATGGTCATCCCAATTCCCCTTGAAATCTAGAACACGTGCTCGTAGCATATCTTCAAGTTTCTGAATGGAACGTTCAGCCTGTTCGTCAGTTTGTGGATGGAATGCAATGCTGAGATTCACTTGTGTGCCTAAACCTTTCTGAAAAGACCTCCAAAATTTAGCCACAAATTGCGCTCCTCGGTCTGATATAATAGATACCGGCACACCATAAAGCCTAACAATCTCCTTGATATACAAATTTGCATAATCTTCAACTTTGTAAGTTGTCTTAATTGGCAGAAAATGGGCACATTTTGTAAGTCGATCAACTATCACCCATATGGAGTCAAACTTATGATAAGAGTGAGGTAATCTAATAATGAAGTCCATATTAATCACCTTCCATTTCTAGGTCGGAATCTCTATATTCTGAAGCAGTCCACTGGGTTTCTGATGTTCGATTTTTACTTGTTGACAATTAGGACACTGGGCTACAACTTTTGCAATAGACTTCTTCATGTTATCCCCCCAATAATGCTCCTTAACATCATGATACATCTTTGTCGAGCCAGTATGGATGGAATATCGGGATTGATGAATCTCAATCATAATCTTCTCTCTCAACCCTTCCACATCAGGCACACGTAACCGGCCTTGGTATCTCACTCCCCATCTGCTCCATTCTCAAAAGCCATAATTTTACACTTTTGAATGCTCTCTCTCAATTGTACAAAGCTTAGATCTTCATATTGCCGTTCTTTTACCTCAGCTACCAAAAATGATTCTGATGTATTCTGTACAGCAACCCATCCGTCATTAGAGTCTAACAATCTAATTTTCATATTAGCTAGCTGATGAACCTCTTTAGTCAACCCTTGTCTACCTGCCTCAATGTGTACTAAGCTTCCCATTGACTTACGACTTAGAGCGTCTGCCACAACATTAGCTTTACTGGGATGGTACAATATCTCGACATCGTAATCTTTCAATAATTCAAGCCACCTACGCTGCCTCAAATTCAACTCATTCCGCTTGAAGATGTATTGTAAACTTTTTTGATCTGAGTAGATGTCAACATGGATGCCGTATAAGTAGTGCCGCCATATCTTCAAAGCATATATTACTGCAGCCAATTCCAATTCAAGCCACCTATGGTGCCTCAAATTCAACTCATTCTGCTTGAAGATGTATTGTAAACTCTTGTGGTCTTTGTAGATGTCAACATGGATGCCGTATAAGTAGTGCCACCATATCTTCAAAGCATATATTACTGCAGCCAATTCCAAATCATGGGTCGGGTAATTCTTTTCACGCTTCTTCAATTGTCTTGATGCATAAGAAATCACCTTCCCATGTTGCATAACCACGCACCCCAAACCTATACCCGAGGCATCATAATATACCACATAACCTTTTGTTCCTTCTGGGAGAGTGAGCACTGGCACAAATGTCAATCGATTCTTTAACTCCTGAAAACTTCGTTCACAAGTGTTAGACCACTGAAACTTAGTAGCTTTTTGTGTTAACTTAGTCAATGGTGCTGATATAGAGGAAAGCCCTTATACAAATCGCCTATAATATCCTCATAGCCCCAAGAAGCTGCAGACTTTTAATGGTTTTGTAGGTCTCGGCCAATTCTTTACTGCATCGATCTTTTGAGTGTCGACACTAATACCTTCGTCAGCTATCACATGGCCATGGAATTCTACCGAGTTCAACCATAATTCACAATTGAAGATCATAGCATATAACTTACGATCCTGAAGCGTCTGTACTACTATCTGCAAGTGGCCCGCATGTTCCTCCTCCGAATGAGAGTACACCAAAATTTCATCAATGAATACGATCATGAACACATCAAGATAGGTCCTGAATACAGTATTCATGAGATCCATAAAAGCTGTTGGGGCATTTGCTAGCCCAAACGACATCACCAAGAACTCAAAGCGCCTATATCTTGTCCAGAAGGTCGTCTTTGGAATATCCTTCCCTTTAACCCTCACCTGATGATACCCCGAACGTAATTCAATCTTGGAGAAATACTTGGCACCCTGGAGTTGGTCAAACAGGTCGTCAATTCTTGGAAGTGGGTACTTGTTTTTTATAGTAAACTTATTCAACTGTAGATAATCAATACACATCCTTAACGACCCATATTTCTTCTGCACCAACAGGACTAGCGCACCCGAAGGTGAAGTGCTAGGCCTAATTCCCTTATCTAGGAAGTCCTTCAACTGCGCCCTTCAACTCTTACAACTCTGCCAGGGCCATCTTGTATGGAGGAATAGATATAGGTTGAGTGTCAGGCAACACATCAATGCTAATTGCAATCTCCCTTTCAAGAGGAATGCCTGGAGTTCATCTAGGAACATATATGGATATTCATTGACCACGGGGATTGATTGTAGAGAGGCGGCTTCGCCTCCGCATTCCTAATGCGAACGAGCTGATAAATGTAACCTTTTGAGATCATCTTCCTTGCCTTAAGATAGGAAATAAACCTACCTTTTGGCGTAGCAATGTTCCCTTTCCATTCGATGATGGGTTCATCAGGAAATTGAAACCTAACCATCTTCGTACGACAATCAACATTTGCATAGCATAAGGCCAACCAATCCATTCCCATTATCACGTCGAAATCAACCATTTCTAATTCAAATAAATTCTCCGAGGTTTGAAGACTAGAAATAATCACTATGCAACCTCTATATACCCTTCTAACAATCACAAAATCTTCTATAGGAGTAGATACCGCAAGTGGTTTACTTATCAATTAAGGTTCAATGCCAAACTTATTAGACACAAAGGGTGTAACATATGATAATGTAGATCCCGGATGAATCAACTCATATACGTATACCAGTAACAACACCTTGAGATGACTTGAGATCTTGTCGACCTACTAGAGCATAGGTTCGATTTTGATCACCACTCGAACTCGGTACTGCACCTCTACCTATACCACAACCTGTCGACTGCTGAAAACCCCGTGCTGGAGGTAGAACTGATGAGGAAGAACCATACACAGATCTAGTTGGCTAAGCCATACCACCACCTTCTATATTAGGACAATCCCGCATTATATAGCCAGGCTGTCCGCAAGAATAGCAGGCATTATAACCTCGACAACACAGCCCAAAGTGGGCCTTGCCTCATTGATCACAACGGGGTGTTGGGGGTCTCGTCTGACTAGAATCCCTATGATATTGCGAGCCTGATTCCTGCGAACTCTGACCTGGAATAGAATAGGTAAATCAATCATACTGAGGCCTCTGAAACTGTGGAGGAGCACTAGCTACAGGTGGCGCTGAACTCCTCAAAGACTGGGGGTCTAACACTACCTCTGAAGTCATGAAAATACCCTACAAATATCGTCCGCTTATGCTGGCCCCTATCCTGCTCCCTATATGCCCTTTACTGGCGCTTACGATCCTCTAGGGTCTGGGCATAAGCCTGAATACGGGAAATATCATTGCCCTCCACCAAGGATGCTGTCGTTCACTCATTTATCAGATGTGGTCCCAACCCGTTCATGAACATATGCACCCTATCGCTCATCTCGGCCACCATATGGGGAGCATACCTTGCTAAAGAATCAAATTGCATACTATACACTCGCACACTCATATTACCTTGTCTAAGGTTCATGAACTTATCAGCTCTCTCTCGTCGTATCTCAACTGACAAATAGTGACGAAGAAAGGTCTCAGAAAATTCCTTCTATACAGCTGGAGGGGCATTCAGACCCCTGTATCTCTCCCAAATATCATACTAGAAAACCGCTAACTCCCGTAACCGATAAGAAGCCAACTCTACTGCCTCTGTATCAGTAGCATGCATAACCCGTGGTGTACGATGAACCTGATCAATAAAAGTCTAGGGGTCCTCCTTGGGGTCTGATCCGATAAACACTGGAGGGTCTAGATTAATAAAATCACAAACTCTTGTACTAGTCGGTTTATCAACATCACCGATATTTTGCCTCTGAGCCTGAGCAGCTACCAAGTTAGTGAACAACTACACCGCACTCTGTATATCCTGGTATCTAGGGCCATACGGAGGAGTTGGTGGTGCTGGGTGCCTACTAATATCCTCTGGATGAGACGGAGTAGACGAGGTATGAGACGGAATCTCACTCTGAGCCTCACTTTGGCATGCTCTGGCTTGAGGCACCTTACTGGTACCCTCTCCCGTAGCTATATCAAGCCATATACTAATCACTTGATTCCTAGTCGAAGGCATTGCTGAAAGAAAACAAGGTTAATATTAGATACGAACACTAAAGACTCAACTCTACGCACGATCTAGATTTAGGAAGAAGGTAACAACCCTGGATGTCATGTAGTCTCCTGATTATAAATGTGGCGCGCTACACATCCATAATCAAGACTCTACTAGACACGGCTCATAGACAACTCCTAGGATAGACTTGCTCTGATACCAAGTCTTTCACGACTCAAATGGGAGGATCATGACTAGCACCCGGGCCATACTTGCCGAGCACCAACGTACATTTTATCTAACCTTCCTTATTATCTTTAAGGGCTGACGAGATCATTATAAAAGGTAGATATGGATCATGAACAACAAACAATGAAAGATAGTGGGATGAACATACATAACATGGGGATGAAAATACTTCCAAGAAACTACCTATAAGGTATGAGGTACCACGCTTCCATGAAAGACTATACAACAAAAATCAGCCGACAAAGCATACCAAACTATACATGAGTCGACACCTGTCTATGAGCCTCTAAAAGAGTATAAGTGATGCAACATTACCGGAATAGGGTCTTGGCATACCCATAATATCTATAACAAAAATGCATACCAAGACCACGACAATTCCGGAGAAGGGATCTTACCAATAATCGTAGAACTGGGAAGCCTACTGTGGTGAGGGAGCTGCGTCTACCTGTCTATCAGGACCTACAGCACGACATGCATCGTCCACAAATAATAAGGACGTCAGTACGAATAAAGTACTGAGTATGTAAGGCAGGAAAGTATAAGTAAGAACAGTAATGTAAACAGGGATAGTGTCTATACAACCTCTAACATATGGATACCTCTGAGGGCTACTGACATGAAATGTGTGATACGTACATATATTTGCATAAAATATTAAAACATACCCCTCTGTAGGAAACATCATCATCATATCGTACCTGGACGTAATAGTCTCGGTAAAACGTACCCAGCCATGTGGAGCTCGGTAAACCCAACTGATCTGTGGGTTCACAATAGGTTCCGTAATCGGCCGACTATAGCGCGGATCGGTAGAGTAAAATAGATACATATATATAATGCATGTAGGAGTCATTGGAATCATATTCTGAACCTTTCGGAGTGACGTAATGTCGATATTTTCCGTACACGTTATTAGGACTAACTCTTCATCAATAAAATCTTATGAGAATTAGGAAGTCCCAACAACATTGATAACATAAGAATAAGAGAAGTAACCTCAACATCAATTGTTCCATAAGAAGGAAAACAATGTAAGTACTGCTAGCTTCTATGAGTAGAGTATCTTTGGAAGCTCGTTCATTGCATTATGTACAATCGGAGTCATACAAAATAAGGAAAGGGATATCCTCACATACCATGTATATATATATTTCCCAAACTCAAGATATGCAAATTTCACGACTCCTTAGTCTACAATAAGAGAAATGACACAATCGNCCCCCCCCCCCCCCCCCATATATATGACTTCACACAAGTTAAAACAATCATCAAATAGCCCTACATACCCCTATCACTTCATACACGAGATGACAACCATAATAGTGTCAAACAATCCGAAAATGTTACGACGAACGGCCAGCAAACCACCCTTCCATTATGTGGTTTTTATCCACACCCTTTCTCCTCTTGACTCCATAAAAACCGTAGAAAAATAGACAACTTAATAGCAACATGAAACAGCCCACAAAACAATCCCACAAGTTAACCACTCAAAATTAATTTTTTAGTTTACTAAAACACGTTTCGACTTGTCTTTTCTTTCAAATTGAGAAACACAACCAAAAGTACATGATTAATCCTCTTATCCAATAAACCAGCCATGAATTCAACTTAAGAATAAGTTCACAACAACAAACAACATACCACTCTTTCGAAACTCGCTAGGTCTAGTCTTTACGATCGAGTTACAACTCGCAAATGCATAGATAATGGAAGGAGAAGCATAAACTTACCTTGTACTGAGTATAACCCACGAAACCTGGTCCTTATTCATCAAAACTCAGTCCCTCAATGCAACTACAAGAAGGAGAAAGAGAAACTAGCAAGTTGTTCGTGCTTTTGGGGAGGAAGTGCAGGGGTTTAGTTTGGTTTTCAAGGTCTGAAAGATCGGTGAAATAACGAGTTTATAAGACCTTAAAAGTCCCCTCTAGGCCGACTTTGGGGCTTTTAATTGAGTCCTCTCATTTTGGCAAGTAGGTGATGCACCTACTTGTCACCTACCAATCTGCGCGGTCTCGCAAAAATGCGAATATCACTATACTACAAGATCGTATTGACGAACGGTTTAATGTGTTGGAAACTAGACTCATAGATCTTCAATTAGGTGGGTATATCACCCCTAATTCCAAGTAAATTGAGAGAAAATCTTAGTAACATTTGACCTAAAGTTTAAGTAAAATTATGAACATAAGGTGCAACAACTTTTGTCGACTTTTGTTTCATAACTCGTTTCACTTCAAGACTTATGATACAAATACTATATGATTCAAATAATTTTAAACAAGACCTCTTGATAATATTAGCACCCCTAGGTTTACCCAAAAATACGGGTTACAACATCCTTGATTCGTTTAACTTCTAATACTTGTTAACCACCCTTGTATCCTTTAAGACCAATAGGATTAACTTCTTATCATCTCAAAGATAATCTCTTCTGAGATTTACGTCGACTAACTTACGGAATGAACCAACATATGTGAATATGGGTTGTAAACAAAAAGCCTCCGGGCCATTCTAAAAATCCTCCGGGGCAATCTAAAGAGCCTTAGGGCTGATATGAAAAACCTAAGGGTCGACGAGCCTGAGTCAAAATTTGACTCGAGGACTGAGCCCTAAACGGTTAACTATCAACTATTGCCAATTGCTCATTGTCGCACCCCCCTTTTTTCCTCTCCTTACGGATTAGTTAGGGCTTTTGAAATTATTGGGACAACTCATTTACTTTTGGGAAAGGGATGTAAGGAATTTGAAGAGTCGCCACTTAGCGAATTAAGGTGCGTTAGGGCACCTATTACGAGTCATTTATAACACTAATCGTATAACCAGAGATTTGGTAAAGGCTTGAAGTTACATTAAGGGGAAGGTGTTAGGCACCCCTCGAAGTCCACAACTGTGGGTCCCGACCAAACTTACTTTGTGAATTAATCCGGTGCAGATAAGCAGTTTAAGCACACATATGTAACCAAGTAAAGGTTTTAACAGATTAGCAGTCTAAGCACACATATGTAAACAAGTAAAGGTTTTAACAGATTAGCAGTCTAAGCACACATATGTAAATGGGTGAAAGAGGTCCTAAGTTATTTATCCTATAGGATCATATCCATGCAATGCCCGGTAATCACTCCTCAATGAGGGGCTACACGTTGCATTAGCGCACAAGTCATCATATCTTTTTCTACCCATTATACCACCCCTTAGCGGTTATATAAGCGAGTTGATTAACGAGCTCTAAGCATGCTATTACCCGTCCCTTCCTTGTGGTCCCGGAGGAGTTTAGGACCTCTAAATTTGGGCAGTTCTAGACAATCCTAAGGTGTTTTAAAAGGGCAAAAATCTAGGTTACAAACAAATAACATGTAGGACTTGTCAAATAAAGGGAAAGCAGTTAGAAGGCTCATGTTTTCCTCCACATGTATATAGCAAATAAGCATCACGTCTCAAACAAAAAGTTCAGATAAATTTCTGAGAAAGAGTCCTAGGACAGGATGCCTAGGTGAACATTAATACACAGAATATGCAACACTGTTTCACAAACTCAATGGCAGGGTCCTAATCAGTTTGCCTACTGATATTAAGACCTGTGAGACTTAGAAGTAAACAATCAAAAATACCGTTTCCAATTTTATGCAAGGAGATTAATTACCTAAGGCTTGCCTAGGCGTGGGACTATACGCAATCCTAGTTACAGGAACTGTTTAACAGTTTGAGATTATTCAACCAATGGGCATTCTGATGTAGGTGATACAGATTATAACAAGTGATTTATACTAATTTGTATTCAGAGACATGATACCTACGCGTGAGGCTGTTTTAAACCCTTTCATGGACGATTATTTATTTAGTTGAAATAGACATGGTTCAAACAAATGCAAACAGAGTTCCCTAAAATATGGTATCTAATGTATACAAAGGATGACTATTTTTATTAAGGCAAGATTATTAACCCAGTAGCAGAATCTCTAAGTGAAAGTACTTATGCAGAATTAAAGCATGGAATAGTGATATGTAGTATACTGAAGATATAAAGGTGAAGACCCTAAGAACATGATATCTAATGCACATGTTTAACATGGTTTGAATGCAAATAAACACATCAACCCTAGAAAATGATTTCAAATGCAGATTTGCAGAATATAAAGCCTATAGACTTGATTTCTACCCGACTTTACCCACAATATCATACAACTACCCTCCTTTTTCATTAGTCACCCCAATATCTATTTAGATATAATTATTACGGACCAGAATTGAATAAATTACACAAATGAAAAGTAAAATTAACTATAGGGAGCCTGCAGTAGGCCCAAAGCAAAAATGGGAATGCCAGGCCTTCAGTAGTCTCAAATGCTAACGATTCAATAGCCAGATTTGTGTCCAGGTGTGTCAGAGTTCCCTAAGGACCACAAGGATCCCGGGCAATCCTCACACCAAGACTTTTTCACAATAAGGATTGATTATGTGCAGTGTGAAATGGCCAGCCCCAGTGTGCCAGAGTTCGTAGGAACATCAAGAGGATCTCAAGGCAGTACACACACTGGAGGGGTAGAACCTAGGGACTTAGGAATAAAGTGAGAGTGCTTGACATAGTTTTGAAAAGGTTTTGACAAGAAAACAGTAATGAAATGACTATATAAGAAAGAGGTTTTCTAAAAAAAAAAGTAGAACTGATTTAGTAGTAAAAGTAGTTTGAAAACAATGTGAACACTTATAGAAAATCAGCAAACAACCTAATTTGCTACAGAACAAGAAGGTCCAACAACACTTAACAACGAATTTCACACAGGGGTTATGAGAATTGGGGACACATAGAATACACATCAGTGTATAGTAGCAACACATAAACAACAGAATGCATAGAAGTTTTCAAAGTTTTATAGGATTAAGAAGTAAGTCACACAGTTGGTGGTAGAGACATAGAGCAAAGATCACAGAATAACCATGTGGAAAACATACTGGAACATTTAATCATAGAGCCAGAGTTACTTTGGGATACTAGACACCTTAGCAAAGTAGATTAAACCAGATCCTAAGTAAACAAATTAGGCAAATAATCATAAGAACTCCTAATTCAAACATGCTGACATACTTAACAAACAGATTGAAACATGCTGGATAAAGCAGTAGGAAAAATTAGACATACTAATCACAGGTTTAACAGAACCAAATTCAGGTATGCTAGGTGAAACAGTAATTAAGCAATGTAATTTAGACATGCTAGTTACATATTGAACAACAAGATAGTAAGCATGAACAAGACTGGAAATCAATGAACTAAAGCAGCAATAGAACACATAGAGTATAGAGCAGAAGGACCTAGAATAGTGAAAGTTGCATGCAATAGAGAAGAACAAAGAGAGCCTTTTAAGTGTAAGAGAATTTCTTTGAACTAGTGTTCGTGTGTAGAAGTGAGAACAGAGGAGAGTATATATAGTAGTTAAGAGCAGAGCAAAATAAGGTAAAGGAAATCAGTCACTCAGCAATTAAAGAAATCACTTAATCAATTCACACGCCCAATTAGTATAGTCTTCCCTTAATTAAGGGTAATTACCCAACGGTAAGGACATGGATTAATTAAGGTAAGAGGTTCAAATCTAACCAAATAAAGGAGTAAAAAATAAAATAATCAGGGGTCTAATTAAGGAAAGAATCATGTAAAGGAATCAGTAAATATGCAGGTAATCAAATAAGGTAAGAATGACTAATTAAAGTCGTAAACAAGGAAACAGTCAAGACTTAGGCATCCAAATCAGAGCAAATCAATCATCCAAATTTCAAAGTGACAATGATTTATGGAAATAATATATTAACCCCCATAAATAAACTAAGTAAAATTTCGTAAACACATAGGAATTAGCCGGAAAACTGATTCGAACCCTAATAGAGATTAGTTAGGGCAACACAAAGTACTGGATTTGACAAAGGAGAATCGTGTAAGTCAAAAATACAGAGTGAATCAATACAACTGGTAACATTGAAAGACTCCAAGTCGAAGCAAAAAATTAGAAAATCAGGGTTTCACATAAAATCGGTTAGGGCTTAGGCGACCTTAGCATAAATCAGTCAAGAGAACAAACGATTAAGCACTTAAAAGTCAGAAAACCCTTTGAGAAAATGACTTATAGTAAACCCTAGTTCAGGAAAAACGGGAAATCAGTTGGAACCAGAAAACTTTCAAGGAAAACATGCGAGATATGTTCGATTCGTCTTAGATCTGTACAGATTTGAGAAGATCGGAGATAAAAATTAGGGTTTTAGAAAGCATACCAGAGATGAAAATATAGGCTTGGAAAATCATAAATTCGTAACAAAAATAAGAGAAGTTCTTACTCAAGGTCGAGCAAATAGCCTGAAACAGGCGAGGAACCAAAGGGGTAAACCCAGAACCGCCTAGGTCTTTGAGATCCTCTCAAGGATCTAAGAGAAGGATAAACCATAGCAAATAGGAGGCTGGTAGAGGCCTGAGGTGATGAAGAAACACCATGGAATAGTAGTGTAAGCCGGTGACGACGGGGGAAATTAGAGGTTTGATAGGGAGCGTTTGAGAGCGAAGGGGAAGGGGTGAGGGTGGGGTGAGAAGAGGGAAATGAGGGGTTTGGGATGGTAGTCTTTAGGTTTAATTAAGGAAGGGGGGACCTGGACCGTTGATCAAAAATGATCAACGGGCAGAATTGGCTAAGGTTTGGGTCGGGCAGGTTGGGGTTTTGGGATCAAATGGTTTGGGCTAATTTATAAGGGGTATTGGGCTGGTATTTAGGCATTGGTCTGGTTAATTTTAGGCTAAAATTGAAATAAAAAGGTTGTTTGTTAAATACCCAAAGTAATTGAATAGGAAAATTAATTTATAAAATAATTAACTAATTACAAAAGTGATTTTGTGCATGGAAATGTTTTAAAAGTAATTATTTAGTATTTAAAAATGCAATGGACTAATTTCCGGTAAAAATAACACGAAAATTATATGCATGGGCTAGAATTGCAAAGTTATTGCGATTATAGCCAAAAAGGTGCCAATTTAGCTATTTATGGAATGATTTGGACTCAATAGGACCATAATAGCAATATTAAATCAAGACAGGTTTTTGAAATCATCTGTGATGCAATTATTAAAAATAAAATATTGAGCAAATTAATAAAAAAATGTAAAATAATTGTGGAAAAAATACCAATTGGTGCTAACGCATGATTTTGAAGACATATATGCAATTGAAAATTTATTTTGGTAAAAATTGGGTATCAACAGCTACCCCTATTTACCCGGGAAGGATGAAAGAGCTATCAGGTAAAGATATGATGGCCAATTTTGACCGAGCGGAACGGTTTGAGAGATTTAGGCCGCACTCTGGCTTTTGACCTGCCTACATATCCCTAGTTTTATCGGAATTAGGTCGTGTGTAGTTCTAGATTCATTGGCAAAATATACCGATGAAGTCATCGCAAGAACGACCACAATATCTAGAGATAGGTGAAAAAATGGTTTGTGGGGAGAAGCCAGGTTTGATATTGTCGGAGAACTGGAGCGGGATCGCCCCTTCTGGGATAACAGTTGCTTGCCGGGTCACCTGCAAATAGAGATACTATGAGCATATATTCGTGCGGAAATTTAAACATGATGCAGGTTCCCTTCGGACCATGAAAGCTATCTTCGGACGGTTGAGGATGTCTCCTTAGACCATGACTACCTGGACCATGAATTGTTCGGTGAGAGATTCACAGGCCATGAAATGATGTTCTCAGGCCATGAAGATGGTGCCTCCGAACCATGACGCCTTTGAATAATGATATGCAAGTTTGAGAGATCCTCAGGCCATGACATGGCGTCTTCCGGCTATGAGGATGATGCCTTTGGACAATGACACCTTTGGACAGATTGGCGATATTTCAGCCCATGAGATGCAATAATATGATGTCAACAAGACAAGGCTTAGTCTTATGAAGTGGAGGGCAGAGCTTAGCCCGAAAGAAGATCAGAGTAGATAATTCCTAAGAGACAACGCTTAGTCTCGACGAAAGAATGTAAATTGGAGGCAGAGCTTAGCCTCATGCAGTTATGAAGACAGAGCTTAGTCTCATGCAAGATGCGGGACAAGGCTTAGTCCCATGCAAATGAAATCAGAGATTAGCCTTATGCAAGGGAAGGGAGAGATTAGCCTTATGCAAAGGGAAGGCAGAGGTTAGCCTTATGCAAATGGAAGGCAGAGGTTAGCCTTATGAAAATGGATACAGAGCTTAGACTCATGCAAGATATGGAGGTAGAGCTTAACGTCATGCACGATGTGGAGACAGAGCTTAGTCTCATGCAAATGAAGGCAGAGATTAGCCTTGTGTAAATGGAGTAAGAGATTAGATTTGTGGAGATAGAGGCAGAGCTTAGCCTCATGCAAAATATGGAGGTAGAGATTAACCTCATGCAAGATGTGGGACATGGCTTAGTCCCATGCAGATGAAGGTAGAGATTAGCCTTACGCAAATGGAGGCAGAGATTAGCCTTGTGCAGATAGAGGCAGAGCTTAGCCTCATGCAAGATATGGAGGTAAAGCTTAACCTTATGCAAGATGTGGGACAGGACTTAGTCCCATGTAGATGAAGGCAGATATTAGCCTTATGTGAATACGGAGGCAGATCTTAGCCTCATCCAGGTATGGAGACATAGTTTAGTCTCATGCAAATGTGAAGGTAGAGCTTAACCGCATGCAAGATGTGGGACAGGGCTTAGTCCCATGCAAATAAAGGCAGAGATTAGCCTTATGCGAGTGCGGAAGGAAGAGATTAGCCTTATGCAAGGGAAGGCAACATTTAGCCTTATGCAGAAAGTAGAATGAATAGTATATAGTCGCAAAATTTCTTAGCTGGTAGCAGATTTTGATAACGAGACTTGTGAGGATTGTGACTTTGCGGCATGTCTATCCTTTGTCCCTGTATCCAAAGAAAATTCGTGAGTTTTGTAGATGGAGGAGGTTGATTCGTATCCCCGTTGGCTTTGCTTGTCCTGCTTTGCTTGGTCTGATAATCCTTTTTGCATCATCGGGGTAGCGTTTGGCTAAACAGAGCTATTTTACAAGCAAGCATGCATAGTTTTGTAAAGACATAGTAAAGATGTACTTTAAGAGTTTTAGATGAACCGACGACCGTGACAATATCTGAGTCATTGCAACCTCTTTTGCTATGGAATTTTGAGGGTCCTTCTCAAAATTCTGCCCCGGTTCCAATTGTGGGGGAAATAAAATGTTTATTGGTTTGTGATCGAACCCACAGGGCTGCCTACGTATCCCCTCTTAAACGGGAATCAAGTCGAGCGTAGTTCAATTTACATCATTTGAGAAAAGTATAAAGAGTTACACATAGTATCGCTTGACTGCATCTGAATTGATCGGTTTTGGCCAGACTTCTCCGTCCATTTCTGCAAGTATGAGAGCTCCTCCTGTCAGTACCCTATGAACCATGTATGGACCCTGGCAGTTGGGAGAGAATTTCCCTTTGGATTCATCTTGATGTAGAAAGATCTTCTTCAACACCAATTGACCCAGTGTGAACTGTCTAGGCTTGACTCTTTTGTTGAAGTCTCTGGTCATTCTGTTCTAATAAAGCTGTACGTGACACACTGCATTCATTCTTTTCCTGTCTATGAGGGCTAGTTGCTCATAACGGCTCCTTTCCATTCTGCGTCACTGAGCTCAGCTTCTTGTATGATTCTCAAGGAAGGAATCTCCACTTCGGCAGGAATAATAACTTCCGTACCATAAACCGGTAAGTAAGGAGTTGACCCGATTGATGTGCGGACTGTGGTGCGGTATCCCAATAAGGAAAATGGAAGCTTTTCGTGCCGCTGTTTGTGATTTTCTACCATCTTTCTCAGTATCTTCTTGATATTATTGTTGGCGGCCTCAATGGCTCCATTCATTTGAGGTCTATAGGCTATGGAATTCTTGTGCTTGATTTTTAAAGTCTCGCACATGGCCTTCATCAGGTCACTGTTGAGATTGGAAGCATTGTCGGTGATCATTAATTCCGGAACTCCGAACCGACAAACAATCCGATCGCGGACAAAGTCTGCCACAACTTTCTTAGTCACTACTTTGTAAGATCCTACTTCGACCCATTTTGTAAAGTAATCAATAGCTACCAAGATGAACATGTGCCCATTTGAGGCGGTGGGCTCGATCGGACCGATGACGTCCATTCTCCAGGCGGCGAATGACCAAGGTGAGCTAGTTGCATTGAGCTCATTCGGTGGCACTTTTATCCTATCTGCATGTACCTGACATTGGTAGCACTTCCGAACATACTGGATGCAGTCTGTTTCCATGGTAAACAAGAAATAACCGGCTCTGAGTATCTTTTTGTCCAAGACAAAACCATTCATATACGGGCCGCAAGTCCCAACATGTAACGACTCGACCGGTCATTTTGAGCTCTAGCGCGTCGTTCAATGGTTTGAGGTCAGGAGCAGCTTCATTTCAGGTGTTATGACTTGTAGGTGTGGTCGGAATTGAATTTCGGGAAGTTCAGAGTCAAATTGGAAAGAAAGTTTTCATTTCGGAAGCCTTAAGTTGGAAGAATTGACTAAGATTGGAGTTTTGAGCAAACGACCTCAGAATTGGGATTTGAAGTCCCGGGGGCCTCGGGCGTGTTTCGGATGCTCAACGGGTCGATTCTTTCCTTGTGAGGATTGTTGGTTTTCTAGTGTGAGTGCAGCAGAAATTTACTCTATGCGATCACATGGGAGGGTCTACGATCGCATAGAGGAAGAATTTGGAGGCTGATGGTTTACTCTATGAAATCGCATGAGAAGGTCCGCGATCGCATAAAGGAAGAATTTGGAGGCTGCTGGTTTACTCTATGCGATCGTATGAGATGGTCCGCGATCGCATAGAGGAAGAATTTGGAGGCTGCTGGTTTATTCTATGCGATCGCATTAGAGGGTCCACGATCGCATAGAGGAAGAATTTGGAGGCTGTTGAGATTGGCTTATACGATCGCATGGAGGGGAGTGCGATCGCATAGAAGGGTCATCTTGTCAGTGAAGTGTTTTAAGACGGGATTTGGGCCATTTCGTCTCATTTTTCTCTTGGTTGGTCAATTTTTAGAGAGCTTCAAGTGGGTATTTTCGTCATCTATGTACAGATAAGTTTTTTCTACTCATTTCAAGTTAAATACGTGAATTATATATGGATTAAAGCATGAAACTTTGTGGAAATTTGGGATTTTTGAAGAAAGACCTAGAATGTGTATTTTTGGATTTTTACCACGAATTTGGACATGAAATTGAAAGAGAAATATATATTTGAGTTCGTAAAGTGTTGGGTAATCTTTATCTTCAAAACATTTAGGAATCCGAGCATGTGGGCCCGAGGGCAATATTGTCAACTTTTCGAGCAGAATTGGGAATTCATATAAATTGAATTGTTATAAGTATTAGAGTATATTTTCATTGGTTTGCCCGTTATTTGGATAGTTTTGGGGTGTTTTGCATCAATTTGAGTCGTCTGAAGGGCTTGGAGGTCGGTTATGAATCTTCGAAGCGAGATAAGTCTCTTTTCTAACCTTGTAAGGGGGAATTGTCCCCATAGGTGAAATAATTAAAAATTTCCTACTATTTGTGGGGGCTACGTAAGCATGAGGTGGCGAGAGTCTGTGCGTTGCTACTATTACGTTTATGTCCGGGTAGTCTAGGACCCAAAAACATGTTTTATTTGCCGTATTTGTAATCTTTTTGATGAAAATAATGTGTTTAAACCTTACCGAACTTGGTAAAAATGGATTTCTGCAAAAGATTTAAATATAATTTTTTTGTGACCTTTAAGAGAGAAATTTGTCATTTACTTGAGTATTTGTTTTCCCCATGTAGTCGGGGTGGACAATTTTAATGTGCATGACTGTGTGTGACCGCTTCGTAATTTATATTCCGCGAGGGGGGTGATTTCTTCCACTACTCTAATGGGAGCGGGCCGTACGCCACGACGGGTTAATAGATGCATCTATAGTTCGCGCCGTTCGACCCTTCGACAGTGCACACTTTACATTTATGTTGGTTCGGGCCGTTCGACCCTCGGCATTGCTTGCGCATGATATTTACTGCGTATTTGTTGTGATGTTTACCTGATTCCTGGCCTGGAAATTTTAAATTGTCAACTGAAATGAAGAGGATTTAAGAATATTAAATGTGAAAGAAGTTGCTATTTCATGTCTCTACTTTTTAAATTGCCTATAATATCCATGCTCTGTGTCACCCTTGATTTCATTAAATTGACCTCTATCAAGTGTCAAATTCGACCTCTCGTCACTACCTCTTCGAGGTTAGGCGGGATACTTACTGAGTACACATTGTTTTTGTACTCATGCTACACTTGCTGTGCATTTTTATTGCAGAGGTACATTCATAGATGGTGGCCCTGCTTGACGCAATGATGTGACTGACTTGGATACTTAGATGAGCTGCACCATCCGGAGATGACCCGCAGTCGGCAGAGTCTTCCTTAGATATATTGTATTTATTTTAAATTCCTTGTCCAGTTTGTATTCCGGACAAGCATTGTAGTACATGTATAATTCTTAGATATTTGCTCATGCACTTGTGACGCCGGGTTCTGGGATAATTATGGGATTTTTCACTATTTAAATTTGTTAAGATATTATTGTTTACTCAGTGGAAGTTTGCTAATTATTATTTAAGAAAATGAAAAAAAGAATGACTTTGAGAATTTTAATATAAAGATTTAATTTATTTATTAAGTGGTGGATTGCTTGACAGTGGAGTCCGGCGCCATCACGACCTTAATGGATTTTGGGTCGTGACAACATAGTATCAGAGCTCAAGGTTCCCTTAGGTTTCACGAGTCATGAACAAGTCTAGTAGAGTCTTGTGGATCGGTACAGAGACGTCTATACTTATCTTCGAGAGGCTACAGGGCTGTTAAGAGTACTTCCCTTCTTGATTTCTCGTCGTGCGATTCGATTCCTTTGAAGCTTATGCCTACGTTTTCTTCCTACTCAATCTTATACGTTGTGAAGCGCTTGCTATGAAACGTGTTTTTGAGGAATTGAAATGGTGCTACAGATATGGTGCGAGATGTTTTCCATGAGTAGTTGGTTGGGGTTGTTGTTGTTGCCCTGCAGAAGAATATTATGTTGTTTCAGCTTGGTTGCTGTGTTTCTGAGAACTTTGAGGCTATGCTCAGATTTTTATGGTGCTTATGATTGGTCACCACACAGTAGTGACGTGGTGATAGGAAGTTTGCCCATGTGTTGGGACAATGAATGACTTGGGAGGAGGTCTTCTCGGGGCGTGATTTCGAGATTTCAGTATTTTTGTTCCGGCGAAGGAAAGGCAATTGAACTATGAATGCTCAATTTGGGTTGAAAGAATAATAAGACTTGGTGTTTTAAAATGAGGTGGAATATTCATCTGTGATGTGGTATCGCTGTTTTTGATCGAAAAAAGGGTGTTAAGTTTGTCGGTGCTATGGTTTCTTCGGTGGCACTGGTTCAGAGTGTTGTGGAGTAATATTGAAGAAGTGGTTGTCAGAGGTCGTGATGCGGTGGATCAGTATTGAATAAGTATTACTAATAAAGGCGTCTCAAGAGAGATGATCTTCGGAAAAGTTTGAAGTTGTGGTGATATGCTGGTTTAAGTGCTACAAAGATAGTTATTGGCCTAAGACAACAACTGGGAAGCAAGGGATAAGGAAGGACACGTGGGAAGTGTCAGCTGATGGTTAAATTTCTACGAGCCTAGGTGTAAGAAAGGAGGTCAGGTAGTTGCTTGCAGGGGTGAGTTTAACCAAAGTGGGAGAGTGGCAGCGTAGCATATGAGCTCTGTGGTAAGATAGATACACCTCTTGAGGGGAAGTTTGGAGTGATTTGGGAATTTTAGTGGACGATGATTGGGTCCACAGACTTAAATTGAAATATTGGAAATTTCGGCGGAAGTTTGGATACAACAGAGAGGAGTTGTTCGGGATAAAGATGTATGCAATATAGCGGTGAGTTGGAAGATATTGTCGCGCATTTAGTATATGTCCACGAGGAGGGGACGGATAGGTAAAGTTGATAAATGATGGACGGGCGTAGGATGGGGTATTGATGTCATAGAGATTGTGCAGTACAACATCGTTAGAAAGTGTCAATTGGTAATTTCCGCAGGAGGGTTATCTCCTGTAAGCAGTTTAGTGGTCGTGTGGTTGGCAAGTTTCTGCGAGGAATTCTAGTGGCTATTCGGTAGGAGGTCGAATATGTGAATGATGCGAGGGAGTTTGAGTATTCATGGAATGCTAACAGGAGAATTTAGAAGAATTTGACGGGTTGGTTGAGCAAGATCATGTTAGCACTGAAGAAAGAATTTTGGTGGGGGTCTGGAGTGGTGCATGGAGCAGCTTCGGGCTAAGTGGGAGAGCCCCACCGCCTGCGACTGGGTTGCAGGATTATTTTCTCATGGGGTTGTGGATTATTGGCGTATTGGCAAGTTATTTCAGCTAAGGGGAAATGAGTGGAATAGTAATTGAGCATGGGATTTGATAAAGGTGTGCAAGGGTTGGCCTTATTGAATCAGGTTTAGGATTTGGAAAGATTAAGGATTTATGCTTAGAACAGAGGTAATTTTCAAATGAAGGGATTCAATCAGGTGCTTTATCAAGATGGGTGTTCAGCTGCCAGCAAAGCCGTAGAGATGATTATATTTGGGACCAAACCATAGTGGGTGACTCTCAACAATAGTACCAGTGGATTCAAAGGTTAGAAGGTGGTGTCTAAGGATTTCAAGCCCACAGTATGGTTAAGAATCGAGCTTGTGCAGCAGAATTATGGGAAAGAGAAAATGGTTGGAGTGTTCTACGTCATCTTCGGCATGTAGAGTAGCATCGGGGTTCATAAAAAGGAGAAAAACGAATTCGGGTTCATGGAAGGGTTATCGAAATGGGTATACCGATCAAAGATGTGAAACTGCGTGCAAGGAGGGCATGAAACGGTTCATGAGTTTGGAAACGTAATGGTATTGTGGAATGGAGTCACTCAAGATAAGTGCGAATTGAGTTGCTATGTGTTGATTGGGTTTATCATTATTCCTGCGGTGAGTGCGAATTGAATTGAGGTACGAGAGGGGTCGTATTATATGAGCTTATGGAAAGTTTAATTGATTCTCACTGCGGTATCGTGGCGGTGTTAGCGTATGGGCATTGTGAGTTATTATTCATCTTGATCTATGGCTTGATCCAAGTAGGGGAGTCTGCTGTTGATAAGTCGATTGCGCGGCTGGGTGTCGTATCAGGTTTAGTTTGAGGTATACGGGTGAATCGGTTTGTCCTGCAGAGGTGGAGTTTGAGGATTTGCTTGTTTTGTGATTATGAGAATTCACTCGTGTGTTGTGATGGTTCTCTTGAATTGAGTTAAGTAAAAGGTCTTTATATGATGAAGTGTTTACCCTATTAGCGGTTCAGTAGTTATGACGGGATTCATGTGCGAATGCATATTGGTATGTTAGGTGCAGTGAACAGTATGAAATTTGGAAGTGAGGATCAAGGTTGCGGTTAGGTGTTGACAAGGATTTCATGAGCTCGAATAAGCAAGAAAAAGGCATTTGAATGTTTAGAGTAAGCTGGTGTTGTCTTCAGTGTCACCTGAGATCGGTGTTTGGTGAAAGAGGCTTTGCATCCTAGTTATGGGTTCTTGATTTATTTTACAGCGTATAGTGTGGCCAGTGGTAGATGTGCAAACTTTCTACCTTGTGTGGAAGGTCGTGGGAGCATGACCACGGGATAATCGTATGAGTGCGACATGTAGTCAGCTAATGGATTGAAGATTTGGACTAAGTATAAGGAAGTGTAATTTAGCTTATTTGAGAATCTATGCCTGGAAGGCGTTCAGTTCATTTGGTTGTGGATTATGGGGTGTTTGTCCCGGCTATGATGGTTGTTCTTGCGTATTATGAGAGGAAGTGGGTTAATATGGACCCAGGTAAGGCTATCAGTCTAGTGCAGTGCGAGCAGAATCGGCTTGAGGGTTGTGAATGGATCCAAATATGATTATGGGCTCTATATGAGTCAGATGTGTTCATTTCGGTATAGCGCCTCTCCTAGAGGGGTATTAGAACATTAGATGGTGTTCCATCGTCGTCCATTTCATGTAATATTATGTCGTGCCGTGTGAGTTGTGGAATGGCTTGATAATTTCATATGTGTTGAGATTTCCACGTAGTGATGATGTTGTGTGAGCAGGATAGCTCTTGAGATTCGGAGTACATATATATATCGCACTTCAGATGTGCTTGAGTTTTATAGCGTATGGATCTATCAGTCTCCCCAGGATGGTATTATGCACTTAGAGTGCTTGTGACCGATATTCAATATTTCGTGGTAATGAGTAATTAATCTCGGGTGTATCTCCTTACGTGAATTTTATATTATTTGGATCGGGTGGCACGCTGCCACAGGCATGTTATTTGGATCGGGTGGCACACCACCACGGGCATGTTATTTGGATCGGGTTGCGCGCCGCAACGGTGTGATGTTGAGTACGGTACTATATCTATTTTTTGTGTGTTTTGCTTTCTATTTTCTGTGGAGAGTTCATAATAAGTTGCGTGGGATGAGTAGTCTTTTCCTGAGTCATTTCTTTATGTATCATGTTCGAGTTATGGCCTATTGGCGCGTTGCGGTATCATGTGAGGCTGTTGGTCATGTTTGGGGTGATTTGTTGTCTGAGCAGTTCATACTGGGTGAGACGAGATTATTGGACCAGGGATCAGTGCGATAAGATTTTGTGAAGTTTATTAAAGGACAAATACCATTAGTTGGTTCGTAATGAGGTAATAATTCTATTTTAGAGGAGAGATACAATGATTGGTTAACTCTACAGTTGGTTGTAAATTTCTACACACCTCGTCCATTGTGGTGGTATCATAAGAGTTACAGCAAGACCTATATGTATGTCATGAGATGCATTGAGAGCATCAGATTCGTGAAATTTGGGATATTAAGGTTCTGGGAGTGTCATTGTGGTTAGATGATGAATTATGCGGTGCATGGTGCTAATTCAGAAAAGGTATGCAGTCATATTCTAGTACATCGTGTGGTAGTTGATATGGTGTCCATATATTGGAAACAGGCATGGCAGAGGATTTCGGATGATGAAGACCTGGTTCTAAGGCCCATTTTCCTAAATAAAAGAGGATATCTTTAGAATTGTTCGAGCAAGTGTACTCAACTGGGTTGTGGTAGCACGGGTAGGTGCACAGAGTGTTAAAAAGTGATTTTTGATAACTCTAAAGCAGTTCTTAGCACGTTTGAGGACGAACGTATGTTTAAGTGGGAGAGAATGTAATGACCCGAACGATCGTTTTGAGCTCTAGCGTGTCGTTCAGCAGTTTGAGGCCAGGAGCAACTTCATTTCAGGTGTTATGACTTGAAGGTGTGGTTGGAATTGAATTTCAGAAGTTCGGAGTCGAATTGGAATGAAAGTTCTCATTTTGGAAGCCTTAAGTTGGAAGAATTGACTAAGACTGGACTTTTGAGCAAAAGACCTTAGAATCGGGGGTTGAAGGTTCCAGCAGGTTCGTATGATGATTTCAGACTTGGGCGCATGTTCGGAGCGGGTTTTGTATGACCCAGGAGCATTTCGGTGCCTAATGTGGAAGTTAGTATTTTGGAGGAAATTTCATAATGGGTTGAAATGCATTTTAGTGTTCTTGATGTCCGTTTGGGATTCCGAGTCTGGGAATAGCTTTGTATGGTGATTCTGGATTTGGGAGCGCGACCGGAAGTGAATTCGGAGGTCCGTAGGTTATTTTGAAGTCATTTGGCTAAAGATAGAAATTTGAAGGTTTTTGATAAATCCGACTGGAAGAGGAAATTTTGATATCGGGGTCGGAATGCGATTCTGAAAGTTGAAGCAGGTCCGTAATGTTGAAATTGACTTGTGTGCAAAATATTAGGTCAATCAAACGTGATTTGATAGGTTTCGGCATCGGATATAGATGTTTGAAGTTCTAAGTTCATTAAGCTTGAATCGGGTTGTGATTCGTGATTTCGATGTTTTTTGATGTGATTTG
This sequence comes from Nicotiana paniculata, assembly GCA_005239505.1. NCBI lineage: Eukaryota > Viridiplantae > Streptophyta > Magnoliopsida > Solanales > Solanaceae > Nicotiana > Nicotiana paniculata. The sequence continues at coordinate 56,522 of ML321736.1, read as the reverse complement.
AAGGCTCGACTAAGTTTGAATGAGGTATTAGGACTGGTTGGTAGGTTTGGTTGAGGTCTCGGGGGCCTCGGGCGTGTTTCAGATGCTCAACGGGTCGATTCTTGCCTTGTGAGGATTGCTGGTTTTCTGGCATGAATGCAGAAGAAATTTACTCTATGTGATCGCATGAGAGGGTCCGCAATCACATAGAGGAAGAATTTGGAGGCTGGTGGTTTACTCTATGCGATCGCATGAGATGGTCCGCGATCGCATAGAGGAAGAATTTGGAGGCTGGTGGTTTACTCTATGCGATCGCATGAGATGGTCCGCGATCGCATAGAGGAAGAATTTGGAGGCTGCTGGTTTACTCTATGTGATCGCATTAGAGGGTCCACGATCTCATAGAGGAATAATTTCGAGGCCGTTGATATTGGCTTATGCGATCGCATGGAGGGGAGTGCGATCGCATAAAAGGGTAGTCTGGTCAGTGAAGTGTTTTAAGACGGGATTTGGGTCATTTCTTCTCATTTTTCTCTTGGTTGGTCAATTTTTGGGGAGCTTCAAGTGGGGATTTTCGTCATCTATGTCAAGGTAAGTTGTTTCTACTCGTTTTAAGTTAAATACGCGAATTAGATATGGATTAAAGCATGAAAATTTGTGGAAATTTGGAATTTTTGAAGAAAGACCTAGAATGTGTATTTTTGAATTTTGACCACGAATTTGGGCATGAAATTGAAAGAGAATTATATATTTGAGTTCTAAAGTGTTGGGTAATCTTTATCTTCAAAAAACTTAGGAATCCGGGCATGTGGGCCCAAGGGCAATATTGTCAACTTTTCGAGTGAAATTAGGAATTCATATAAATTGAATTGTTATAAGTATTAGAGTATATTTTCATTAGTTTGCCCGGATAGAGGTAAGTCTCTTTTCTAACCTTGTAAGGGGGAATTGTCCCCATATGTGAAATAATTAAAAATGTCCTACTATTTGTGGGGGCTACGTACGAACAAGGTGACGATAGTACGTACGTAGCTACTATTATGCTTATGTCCGGGTAGTCTAGGATCCAAAAGCATGTTTTATTTACCGTATTTGTAATCTTATTGATGAAAATAAAGTGTTTAAACCTTACCGAACTTGGTAAAAATGGATTTCCAGAAAAGATTTAAATACTATTTTTTTCTGACCTTTAAAAGAGTAATTTGTCATTTACTTGAGCATTTGTTTTCCCGATGTAGTCGGGGTGGACTGTTTTAATGTGCATGACTGTGTGTGACCGCTTCACAATTTATATTTCGCGAGCAGGGTGATTTCTGCCACTACTCTCATGGGAGTGGGCTGTACGCCACAGCGGGTTAATAGATGCATCTATGGTTCACGTCGTTTGACCCTTCGGCAGTGCACAATTTACATTTATGTTGGTTCGGGTCGTTCAACCCTCGGCATTGCTTGCACATGATATTTACTGCATATTTGCTGTGAATTTTACCTGATTACTGCCCTGGAAATTTTAAATTGTCAACTGAAATGACGAGGATTTAAGAATATTAAATGTGAAAGAAGTTGCTATTTCCTGTCACTATTTTTTAAATTGCCTATGATATCCATGCTCAGTGTCACCCTTGATTTCATTAAATTGACCTCTAGCAAGTGTCAAATTCGACCTCTCGTCACTACCTCTTCGAGGTTAGGCGGGATACTTAATGAGTACACGTTATTTTCGTACTCATGCTACACTTGCAATGCATTTTTATTGCACATGTACATTCATAGATGGTGGCCCTGCTTGACGCAGTGATGTGATTGACTTGGAGACTTAGACGAATGCACCATCCGAAGACGACCCACAACCGACAGAGTCTTCCTCAGATGTACTGTATTTATTTTAAATTCCTTGTCCAGTTTGTATTCCGGACAAGCATTGTAGTACCTGTATAATTCATAGATATTTGCTCATGCACTTGTGACGCCGGTGTTGACCCATGTCACTGCATAGTTCTGAAGATTGACAAATGGTTGACCAGTTGAACCAGGTCCATAAGAGAACACATCGTGAACTGACGAGCTGACACATGAACCGTATATGCTAAGGAGATGTTTTGAATATGAAATATCAATGTACGAAGAGATTGTCTCCTAATGCGAAATGGTTGCAAACTGATCTGATTAATTGAAGTCTAATTCATCAAGGAAAGTAACAAAAGAAAGGAAGTTGAATTTGGTTCGAATTAGCTCACCCAGGTAGAGTTGAACTGGAATTGGAAGACAAGCTCAACGACTGACTCTATAAATACTTGATGTATTTCTGCTGAAATTCAAGATGCACAAAGGTGAAGTGAATCATAGTCTGAAAGAAAAATTCCCAGAGTTAATTTTTGCAAGCAGAATCATTGTGCGATACAAAGGCTACAATTCAACAAGAAGAACCAGTTCCATCTTATTATTTATTGAGTCTAGTTGTTTGTTGTAGGAGTTTTTAATATTGTATCTTTCAGCTTTCATAGAAAAAATTATAATAGGAACGTATTGATCAAGTAAGAGTTAACTTGAGTTGTGTAGAAATTAGATAGGGTCTAGTTACTACAAAGGGTTAGAGTTAATCCTTAGGATTACAAAAGAGTTTATTTTGTAAGTCCATTTGGTTCAGAGTTTATAGTGAAGAGCTGAGCAAATCCTACTGAGGAGTAGGTCGTGGTTTTTTCACCTTTTGAGCCAGGTGTTTTCCACGTAAAAGTTTCTGTGTTTTTTACTTTACTGATTTTTATTATTCCGCAACAGTAGTAGATGAAACACCAAGAAGAACCAGTTTCTTCTACTGAGACAGCACTCGAAAATTGGGTACCACACAAAGTAACCTATCTTCTTATGTGGTATTGAAGTCTAAAACATCAATTGGTTTCAGATCAGGTTATCCTTGAAAGGTTAACACCTTGGAGAAGATCAAGATGAGTGCACCACCTGGAAATTGGTAAGGTCAATCAACTGCAAGGACACCACTCTTCAATGGCCAGTACTACTCATGGTGGAAAAATAGGATGAAGGATCACCTAATTGGAGAAGACTATGAACTCTGGACATAGTCACTGATGATCCTCTAGCCACCATGATGAAGACTGCTGAAGGTATAGATATACCAAAGACAAGAGCTGATTGCACTGCTGAGGATCTAAAGAAATGGGAGAAGAATGAAAAGACCAAAAAGTGGCTAGTATGTGGACTAGGTCCATAGGAGTTCAGCAGAATCCAAAGTTGCACCACTGCCAAAGAGATTTGGGACACCTTGCAAGTAGATCATGAAGGAACACCTCAGGTAAAAAGGTCAAGAGGTACTCTACTATACTCTCAGTATGAAAACTTCAATATGAAAGAAGGAGAGACTATTCAAGAGATGTACACAGGGTTCAAAACCTTAACGAATGAAATGAAGTCTCTTGGAAAAATCATTCTTGAAGAGGACAAGGTTAAGAAGATCCTAACAAGGGTCTTGCCAATTTCTTGGTAAAGCAAAATCACTGCTATCCAGGAATCTAAAAATATGGCAACCCTCAGATTGATGAGCTAATTGGAAACCTCACTGCCTATGAACTGAGAAGGCAGACAATGAAGATGGATGGTCCAAAGAAGGAGAGGAGTCTAGCCCTAAAAATCAATTAGGGAGAAGATCTGGAAGATGATGAGATGGCCATGATCACCAAAGAATTCAGAAACTTTCTCATGAGAAAGAAAGGTATCTCTAGAGGAGGAAACTACAACAAAGCAAAGGCTCCAGAAAGACCAACGAACGAGGGATGCTATAAATGTGGTAAGACTGACCATCTCTTTAAAAAATGTCCTCGGTGGGAATTAGAGTGGAAAAAGGAAAAATATGAGAGAAGGAACAAGAGGAAGGAACATGTTCAACCCAAGATAAACACAACAAAGGCTATGGTTGCTGCTTGGGGGGGGGGAGTTCAGATGAAGAATCAGAAGATGGGGAGACTGAAGATCAGGCGCTCATGGAAATTGGAGAATCTAACAAGGAATCACATGGAGAACTAGAGGTAAGTATCTCTCATCTTAAAAACAAAGTAAAGTTCCTATCTAAGGAAAAACTCTTTGAGTTGCTACTTGATTTCATAGATGATTCCGAGGAAACAACCAAACAGAAGGATCAACTATCTAAAGAATGTGCAATGCTAAAAGCAAAATGCATAAACCTGGAAATCAGAGTCAGTGAATCTGAAAAGAAAACACTGACTTGTTGAACCAGGTTCATCCTCTTGAAACTGAGATTCTAGAACTAAAATCTGAAAACCCAAAGCTAAAGCTAGGATCAAGTAAGAAGGTTGTTGATCATTCTCATATCATGTTAGAGGAAAACATAGGAAAATTAAAATATAAGATGTATGCCAAGGACGAGCAAATAAGAACTCTTAATGAACAACTTGGCAGAGTCAAACATGAATCAGATCGAACCTGTAAATGGAATAAATCTTCTGACGCCCTGATATGGCTTCAAGAGAATCATAGTAGCAACATGAGATGGATTGGATTTGGAAGTCAATTGCCCAAGTGGGATCCCAAAAACAAGTATCTCAATCTTCTTAAGAATAAAATCTGCACCCTTTGTGGTAAGACTGGACACTACAAATATGAGTGTACTGCAAAAGAGGAGGCCAGTCAAAAAAATAAGAGGTTTGTAAAAGGGAAAAACTGACTGCCAAATTGGGGCAGGAAAAATTTGATTCATCCATTCTCTTATAGAAAATGACCCAAACTAGTTTGGGTTCTTAAGACTAACCTTTGATTCCTTTTGTAGGTTCAAGTGAGAGGAGGCAGCCAGATTTGGTACTTGAATAGTGGCTGCTCAAAGCATATGACTGGGAACATGGAACAGTTTCTTTCACTTGAAAGTCTCAAAGGAGGAAATATCTCCTTTGGAAACGGAAAGAAAGGTGAAATAATTGGGGTTGGTAAGGTAGGTAAGGATGATACATGATCTATTGAACATGTGTATCTAATCGATGGCTTGAAATATAGTCTGACCAGTGTATCACAACTGTGTGACAGAGGTAACCTGGTTGATTTTACTTCCACAAAATGTTTTGTGATTAACCTGCTTACTGACAAGATTGTTTTGCAGGAAAAAAGAATGAATAACATCTATGTCATAGATTTGTCCACACTGTCTGAAAATGAACTCACTTGTCTAAGTGTGTTGGACAGTGATCCCCTCCCATGGCACAAATGACTTGGTCACGCAAGTCTAACTCAACTTAACAAACTAGTCTATAAGGACTTAGTGGTAGGACTTCCTAACATTAAGTTCAAGGAAGACAAAGTTTGTGAGGCATGTGCCAGGGGGAAGAAGGTAAGGTCCTCTTCCAAAAGTAATAAAATGATCAGTACTACCAGGACGTTGGAACTGGTTCATATGGATCTATGCGGTCCTATGAGAACTTTAAGTAGAGGTGGTAAGAGATATGTAATGGTGCTAGTTGATGATTTTTCAAGGTTCACTTGGACCTTATTCCTATCATCTAAGGATAAAGCATTTAATATGTTCACTTCATTTGTTAAGCAAACTCAAAATCAATTGGGACATCAACTGGCATCAATAAGATCTGACCATGGTACTAAATTTGAGAATATTAAGTTTGCTGAGTTCTGTGATGAACATGGTGTTAATCATAATTTTTTTGCTCCTAGAACCCCACAGGAAAATGGGGTTGTTGAAAGGAAAAACATAACTCTTGAAGACATGTCAAGAACCATGCTCCTATCTAGAAAACTACCTCACAGCTTCTAGGCTGAAGCAATAAATACTGCTTACTACATAATCAATAGATGCATGACTAGACCTCTAGTAGAGAAAACTCCCTATGAATTACTTAAAGGGAGAAAGCCTAACATATCCCACTTTAGGGCTTTTGGATGCAAGTGTTTTGTACACAATAATGGCATAGATTCCCTAGGAAAATTTGACCCAAGAAGTGATGAGGGAGTATTCTTGGGATATTCATCACATAGTAAAGCTTATAAAGTGTATAATAAAAGAACTATGTGTGTAGAAGAAAGTATACATGTTGTCTATGAAAATAACATTCTTGCTGAGAGACATGAACCTGAAGATGAGGAACTTGGACTGGTAAGAAGCAGTGATCACATTGAAGCACCTATGATAGATGGAACAGGTGATGGACCAGGTTCAACAACCCCACGCAACTCGACAGGGGGAATTCTACATGAAAATACTGGCCCTGATCATGTTCCACAACTATAAGACAACACGGAACAATCCAGAAGTGAACAACTGGTACTCAAACCACAAAGATATTAGAGTTCTCACCCTCTTGAGAACATCATAACAGACTTGAGATCTAGAATCAAAACTAGATCCTCCTTGAAAAATCTGTGTGCGTTTGATGCATTTCTATCCTTGATTGAACCAAAGAACATTGTTGAAGCCCTACAAGATGCTGATTGGGTAACAGCCATGCAAGAAGAGCTGAATCAATTTGAGAGGAGTCAAGTATGGCACTTGGTACCCAGGCCACTAGACAGATCAGTAATTGGCACCAAGTGGGTCTTCAGGAACAAGCTCGATGAGGATGGAACTGTTACAAGGAATAAGGCAAGATTAGTTGTTCAAGGATATAGTCAAGAAGAAGGAATTGACTATGATGAGACCTTTGCCCCTGTGGAAAGACTGGAGACAATCAGACTTTTTATAGCATTTGCTGCTCACATGGAATTCACTCTTCATCAGATGGATGTTAAGAGTGCTTTTCTAAATGGCTATCTGAAGGAAGATGTATTTGTCAAGCAGCCTCCAGGCTTTAAAATCAAGGAATCACCTGACCGCGTATACAAACTCGACAAGGCTCTATATGGTCTCAAATAGGCACCAAGAGCATGGTACGAAAGATTATCAAAATTCCTACTAGAACATGGGTACAGATGAGGAAAAATTGATAGTACCTTGTTCTTAAGGGAAAAAGGTAAGGTTCTTCTTGTTGTGCAAATATATGTGGATGATATCATATTTGGAGCGACTTCTGAGAAATTTAGCAAGGAATTTTCTATGCTAATGGGAAGTGAGTTTTAGATGAGCATGAAGGGTGAGCTAAGCTTTTTCTTAGGCTTGCAAATTAAGAAAAACCCAAATGGAACAATGATCCACCAACAAAAGTATGTGAAAGAATTGCTCAAAAAGTTTAAAATGGAAGACTCAAAAGAAATAGATACTCCCACAGCCACATCTACAAAAGTGGATATGGATGAACCTGGTTCATTTGTTGATCAGAAGCTATATAGAGGGATGATTGGGTCTCTATTGTATCTCACTGCCAGCAGATCTGATATTGTGTTCAGTGTGGGATTATGTGCTAGGTTTCAGGAAAATCCAAAAGAGTCCCACCTTACTGCAGTAAAGAGAATTTTGAGATATTTAAAAGGCACCACTGATTTATGACTTTAGTATCCTAAAGGTAGTAATTTCGACCTTATAGGATATGTTGATGCTAATTATGCAGGATTCCTGGTTGACAGGAAAAGTACCTCAGGTATGGATCACTTTTTGGGTTCATGTCTTGTGTCTTGGGCTACCAAGAAACAGAATTCAGTAGCCTTATCTACTGCTGAGGCTGAATGTGTAGCTGCAGCCTCATGCTGTGCCCAGTTGTTAAGGATAAAAAAACTACTCATGGACTTTGGTATTGATGTGGGATGCTTTCCTATATTTTGTGATAACACTAGTTCTATTAGTATGACGAAGAACCCGGTTCATCACAAAAGGACTAAGCACATAGACGTTAGACACCATTTCTTAAGGGATAACTATGAAAAAGGAATGATCTCAATCGAATTTTATGCTATTGATCATCAAATTGCTGATATATTCACTAAAACCTTAGTAGGGAGCATTTTGAGAGAAACATGCTGGAATTAGGGATGATTAAAATCACCTGATTGAATTTTTTTTTTGAACTTTTCTTTGGCTAGAAAATTTTAGTTAGGTACTTAATCAGATTAATAATTGCTCAGCATCATGTCTTTATTACCATACTCTTGTCCCATGTATTAATACGATTCCCTGGATACTAATAATGTTTATCTATCTTTGTAAATTGAGGCAATTTGATGATTTCAAACAGGATTAACCTGGTTCATCTATGATGATTCATCTGACTGTTGAGGTACGTACTCTTCTCCATATAGTAATTCAATTACACTCACACATGAGTAGGATTCTATCTATATTTGGTTCATTACTAATTCTCTGTACTAATCCATAAATGAACCCGTTCCAAGGAGTCACATCAACACTCAATTAGGCTAGAAATAGGAGACTCTCAACCGTCAAATAAATGACACTCCTACAACTATTAGACTTCCACTTGAATTAATTTCTTATCCGTTGTAAAATTAATGGCCATATGTTATAAAAGGTAATCATTACCCTTCTCTTCATAAAGCATCCTTCAACCAAGGATAACTCATAATACACAACCCAAAACCTGAAAAAACTCGTCCTTTCCTCTCAACAAAAAAAAATATATCTTCACCTCCACTAGCTTCCTCATCTAATTCCTCACCTAATCGTGATTACGATGGAGGAAATTCTGAATCTATCTCCGATTCTCCATCTGCTTACAACTCCGAATCACCAGAAATTCTATCATCCCCTAAAAATACACCCGTTCTTGGACCCACCCCAAACCCTAATCCTGCCCCCAAGAATCGTCGAGTTAAAGTTCTTGCCCAGAAATCTGTTGCTTCTGGGGCTAGGGAAAAATTCTTGGAGGATCTTATAAAAGCAGACAAAAGTACTAAGTCAGATTCAACCAGTGAATCATTTAAATCAGCTAATGATAAAGAAGAACCTGGTTCAACCAGTTCTGAAAAGGGTAATCTTGAAGTCGACTCTGATTTTACTTCTACTGATAAAAGATTCGTGTTGGTAGGGTCTGTTATTGATGTCAAAATAACTGGAAGAAATAAGGATGGAAGAAAAGAAATAATTCTTCACAGAGAGGGAGAAGAAGATGTGAGGGGATCTAGGGAGGATGGCACCATGTTGGCTATTTGTGGTCCCATTCCTGGAACTATGGGAGAAGAAGTCACTGATTTAGGGGGAAGCATAGTAGAGGAAGCTGCAGCAGGTCTTGCAAGTCTGAAGAAAGCTATAAATGAACCTGGTTCATCGGGGGAAGAAACGTTGGTGGAAATGTTGAGAAAACTAGGGGAGTCTTATAACCCCAAGAGAAGAAGGAGTCAGAAACCCAAGAAGGCAACTCACCCAGTTTCTTCAAAGAAAAGGAGAATTTCTGAAGTTTCCACTGTTTCTGTTCCAAAATTAGAGCTACTCGTAGCACTGTGAGAGAAGAAGAAGAAAAATTAGAAAAGACTCTGAAGGAGAGCAAGAAGAAGAGAGCACCAAAGGGAAAAGCAAAAGTGGGAGAGCCTGTTAAGGCTATTGAAATTGAAGAAACTGGGTTGGACCTAGTCCAACAGGAAGAGCAACCTGCTCTAGGTGTGGCCGAGACACCAAAACCCACAAAGGCTAAGGCTTCTTCAAAGAAGTCAGCTAGGATGTCTGTCGCACCAACAAAATATGTTAAGAAGACCCGGGCCAAGCCAAAGAAAGTGAAAGTTGTTTATGATGATGATGGAGACCGGAGTGGAGATGAGGAGAAGGAAATTGGAGTGGTGACTGACAGGGTTACCATGTTTGGAAAAAGAACAATGCTAAAGGGCAAGCTGGTGAAAGATTTAGAGGAGGCTGGTATGCAGTATCTTATGAAAACTTTGGAGGTACAAGGATGGAAGGACCTGGTCCTTCGCATGGAAGGAAGACTGGCAAGAGAAGAGTTGGTAGAGTTTATGGGGAATGCAAGTTTCAAGGAAGGCAGGGTCACATCTATGGTCAAAGGAATTGAGGTTTCCTTTGATGTCAAAGAACTGGGTGTTATTCTTAACAAACCAGCTGAGGGCTATGAGGACTATACAAGGCAGAGATGGCCTTGTTTAGATGGGATGGCCTCAGTAATCGACATCACCAGGTTCTTTAGTGATAGTGAGAAGGAGATTGAACCCAGGCCGATCTACAAGAGCGAGATGAAGCCTGAGCACAAGCTATTTTTGGAGTTCGTCATTAAGTTCCTACTACCTAGATAAGAAAGAAGGCATATGGCAAATTATATGGATCTTACATTGATGGAATGCTTGTTCAGGGGGAAGCAAATTAATTGGCCAGCTTTTATAGTCCAACTCCTTGACAGAGTGGTGAACGGAACCAAGGCACACACAATTCCTTATGGTTTCATGCTTACAGCAGTGCTTGCACATGTTGGGGTTCCAGTAAAGAAGGCTGAGATGGCTACGACCAAAGATTTTTGGGTAGGAAACATTACTTACATATGACTACAATGTCATTATTCCTGTGGATGAACCTAGTTCATCTAGGAAGCAACCAGTCAACAACAAAGTTAGAACTTTGGTGTAAGAAAATGAGATTAAGGATATGGATATCCTTAGCTTAAAGTCTCGTGTGATTGAGGTTGAAGAAGAGAGAGATGCTCTTAGAGCTGAATTAGCAAAGGAGAAAGAAAAGAATGAAGGTGTTCTTCAGCAGATGTTGTCTCTCCTACAATCCAAGTCCACAACCTCCACTGCACCTTCCCATCCTTAGGCTTCTTAGAGCTTCCTTAAACCATCTTAAGACTAGTTATCAGTTCCAGTTCTTTTCTTTTTATTTTTTATGCTCATGGTTGGTTGTTTTTGTTTTTCTGTGTATGGTTGATTATCGTTCATTATCAATGAAGTTTGCTTTTAGTTATTTATTTGTCTCAATTTCTGAGTTAGCTAACATTTATTGGTTTCATGTGTTGATTAATCATGCTTTGCACCTGCAGTTGCCCCAATGGCCATGAGTAATAATTAATAAAAGTGGTAAGTACATCATTTTGCAAACTTTTCGATGATGCCTAAAGGGGGAAGATAGTGCTGAACTTTTCGAAAATATAAAGATGTGTGATATTTATAACCTAATGAACCAGGATTCTCTATGATTGTTGCTCAAAACCATACAAAGTTCTTTGAAGTGTATACAGGATTAAGCACAGAGTTTGTCATCATCAAAAAGGGGGAATTTATTGACCCATGTTACTGCATAGTTTTGAAGATTGACAAAAGGCTGACCCGTTGAACTAGGTCCATCAGAGCACACATCGTGAACTGACGAGCTGGCACATGAACCGTATATGCTAAGGAGATGTTTTGAATATGAAATATCAATGTACCAACAGAGTGTCTCCTAATGCAAAAAGGTTGCAAACTGATCTGATTAATTGATGTCGAATTCAGCAAGGAAAGTAACAAAAGAAATTGAGTTTGGTTCGAATTGGTTCACCCAGGTAGAGTTGAAGTGGAATTGGAAATCAAGATCAACAACTGACTCTATAAATACTTGATGTATTTCTGCTAAAATTCAAGATGCACAAAGCTGAAGTGAATCATAGTCTGAAAGAAAAATTCCCAGAGTTAATTTTTGCTAGCAGAATCATTGTGCGATACAAAGGCTACAATTCAACTAGAAGAACCAGTTCCATCTGATTATTTATTGAGTCTAGTTGATTGTAGTAGGAGTTTTTAATATTGTATCTTTCAGCTTTCATAGAAGCAATTATAATGGGTACGTATTGATCAAGTTAGAGTTAACTTGAGTTGTGTAGAAATTAGCTAGGGGCTAGTTACTACAAAGGGTTAGAGTTAATCCTTAGGATTACAAGATAGTTTGTTTTGTAAGTCTGTTTGGCTCAGAGATTTTAGTAAAGAGTTGAGAAAATCCTACTGAGGAGTAGGTCGTGGTTTTTTCACCTTTTGAGCCAGGTGTTTTCCACGTAAAAATCTCTATGTTTTTACTTTACTGCTTTTTATTATTCCACAACAGTAGTAGTTGGAACACCAAGAAGAACCAGGTTCTTCTACTAAGACAACACTAAAAAATTGGGTACCACACAAAGTAACCTATCTTCTTGTGTGGTATTGAAGTCTAAAACATCAGTCGGGTTCTGGGATAATTATGGGATTTATTCACTATTTAAATTTGTTAAGATATTATTGTTTACTCAGTGGAAGTTCGCTAATTATTATTTAAGAAAATAAAAAAAGAATGACTTCGAGAATTTTAAAATAAAGATTTAATTTATTTATTAAGTTTTGCCTTGCCTGACAGCAGAGTCCGGCGCCATCACGACTTAATGGATTTTGGGTCGTGACACAACATGTATTTCTTCAAGTAGCTTAGAAGCTTCCTTTGTGTTAACACATCTCAGTAATCCCAAGTCGGGAGTTCTCCTGTATACGGTTCCTCCGCTGTGAAAGAAATTGTTGGACAACCTCCGAAGTGTACGTTTCTGTGTATGATTCGCATGCTCTGGGTACTCCCCTTTTGCCAAGTATTCCTTGATGTCGTGGTACCAAGGTTTCCCGTCTGCTTCTTCTTCAACATGGGCTCAGTATGCCGGCTGGCTATGGATCTTCACTGGAATAAGATCAATGAAATTCTTGTCTGGATGTTGTATCATGGATGAAAAGGTGGCTAATGCATCGACAAATTCGTTCTGGAATCTTGGGTACGTGCCGAAATTCTGTCTTTGTGAACCTCTTTCTCAATTCCTGCACATGGTGCAGATATGGCAATATATTGGAATTATTGGTGGCCCATTCTCTTTGTACTTGGTGTATAAGAAAATCTGAATCGCCGATTACCAGAAGCTCTTGAATATCCATGTCGGTGACCATGTTGAGTCCTAGTATGAAAGCTTCATACTCTTATATGTTGTTGGTGCAAGGAAATCTGAGTTTAGCAGACGCCGGATAATTTTGGCTAGTTTTCGATACCAAAACAGCTCCAATGTCGACTCCTTTGAAATTTGCCGCTCTATCAAAGAACATCCTCCAACCATTATAGGATTCAACAATGTATTCTCCTATGAATAATACTTTTTCATTGGGAAAATACGTTTTCAAGGGTTCGTATTCTCCTCCCATAGGATTTTCTGCAAGATGATCTGCCAATGCCTGTCCCTTGACCTCTTTCTGAGTCACATAGATGATGTCGAACTCACTCAGTAGGATTTTCCACTTAGCCAGCTTTCCAATGGGCATGGGTTTCTGGAAGATATACTTTAAGGGATCCATCCTTGATATGAGATATGTTGTGTAGGAACAACAATAGTATCTCAGCTTCTGAGCGACCCAGGTTAGAGCGCAACAGGTACATTCTAGTAGAGAATACCGTGCCTTGTATGGAGTGAACATCATACTCAGATAATATATAGCATGTTCTTTTTTCCCTGTCTCGTCATGCTGCCCCAGAACGTAGCCGAAAGCTCCATCTAGTATTGCAAGGTAGAGTAATAACGGTCTACTTGGCTCTGACGGAACCAAAATTGGGGGCGTCGATAGGTATTCCTTGATTCTGTCGAAGGCCTTTTGACAATCCTCGGTCCATTTGGTTGCAGCGTATTTATTTAACATCTTGAAGATTGGTTCACATATGACTGTGGGCTGGGCTATGAACCGGCTGATGTAGTTTAGCCATCCCAGAAAACTCATTACATCCTTCTTGTTCTTTGGTGGTGGCAACTCCTAGATAGCTTTGACTTTTGATGGATCTAGTTCTATTCCTCGGCGGCTAATGATGAACCCAAGCAATTTTTCGGCAGGAACCCCAAATGCACACTTTGCAGGGTTTAATTTCAAGTTGTATCTTCGCAATTTGTTGAAGAACTTCCTCAAATCTACTACATGATTTGTGGCTTTCTTGGACTTGATGATGATTTCGTCCACATAAACCTCGATCTCTATATGTATCATGTCATGGAAGAGAGTAGTCATAGCCCTCATGTAAGTGGCCCCGACATTCTTTAGGCCAAATAGCATCATCTTATAACAGTATACTCCCCACGGTGTGATGAAAGCCGTTTTCTCAACGTCCTCCTCGTCCATCCAGATCTGATGGTAGTTGGCGAAGCAATCCACAAATGACTGGAGCTCATGTTTGGCACAATTGTCGATTAGGATGTGTATGTTTGGAAGAGGGAAATCATCTTTTGGACTGGCTCGATTGAGATCCCGGTAATCGACGCAAACTCTGACCTTTACTTCTTTCTTTGGTACTGGCACGATGTTGGCTAACCATGTTGGGTATTCAACCACCCTGAGGACCTTGGCATTGATTTGTTTGGTGACTTCCTCCTTGATTTTCAAACTCATGTCAGGATTGAACTTCCGGAGCTTGTGCTTCACTGGGGGGCACATTGGATTGGTGGGCAAGTTGTGAGCCACGATAGATGTACTTAGTCCGGTCATATCATCGTATGGCCATGCAAATACGTCTTCATACTCCTTCAGGAATTATGTATACTCTTCTTTCTCTGGCGGTGACAGGTGGATGTTAATGCGGGTTTCTTTGACAGTCTTTGAATCTCTCAAGTTGATTACCTTGGTCTCGTCCATATTGGACTTAGGCTTATTCTCAAAGTCCTCTACTTCTCTGACGATTTCCTCGGGTATGATATCTTCTTCTGAATCACTATCCTTTTGTTGCATTGTTTCATTGCATGTCATAATCATTGGTTCATCAAGATAGGAGATAGTAATGTTGTATAGGTAAAAGTATGAGAGAAAAAAACAATAAATATCGATTCATTAAAACATAAAAGCAATTTTCAATAATTTAAACAAACGTTTCGGAACATTGGTAACTTTATTCAAAACAAAATGCAAGAAAGAGAAATCATTTTCTTGGAAAGCAAAATAAACAATGTTGTTCACCCTTGCTACCCCGACATTCGTCGAGCCCTGGATGATCTGACAGTCCAGTTTCTGAGGAATGATCCCTTGCTCACAGCTTGGATGGTAGGACCTTCCTTCTCCTCCTCCTCAACGATGACACAACAATCTATATCCTCTTCTTCCAAGAATAAGTTCCTTAAGGCTGCTAATTCTTCCTCCTCTTCTGGCCCCCTATGACATTTGCTTGTTGGAAAGTCTGTTCTAGGTGCGGTATCGGCTGCTACAATGGATAGTAAGGTCCGCACCATGGTGGCGTCTAGTCATCATACTCTTGCCAAGTGTACTGGTAACCCATGCCAAAGGTAGTGTTGTGGCTCTTGAGCCGTATTGGCTCGGAAATGCCTTGAAGATTTTTACCAAGACCCTTGCCGGGTTTGTATCCGCTCCAACTCATTATTCTTTCAATCTTACTATTCCACCACTTATCCTTGTCAATTGCATTAACCTGCTCGATGTGATGTAAGTTTCTCCACCAAGCCTTCTCTTACCCTCAACTACCGGGATAGTCTGGCAGTTGTAGATAGGGTTGTTCCTATCCCCATGGATAATGACTTCCTAATGATTCCACTTAAATTTTACCGCCTGATGAAAATTTGAGGCCACAGCCCAAGCGGCATATATCCATGGTCGTCCTAGTAGCAGATTATAGGACGCTGATATATCTAACACCTGAAATTCAACCTCAAACCATGTAGGCCCCATCTACAAACGGAGACTGATTTCTCCAATGGTTGACCTTTGAGACCTATCGAAAGCCTTTACATTCATGGATCCTTATCGTATTTTGGTACAGTCCCTTGCCCAACCTCTTTAGTGTTGTCAATGGGACCCTCCATCAATCAGAACCTTGGTAATGAAGTAATATTGACATTACGATAATGTGCAGTGCCCTATTGTGACTCAAGCCCTCAAGTGGTAGTTCATCCTCGTGGAAAGTAATCTTGTGACTTTTTAATACATGCCCCACCATGTTAGCCATCTCTCCGCTTGTGATGTTGTTCGGCACATAAGCTTCATTCAACACTTTCATCAAAGCACTCTTATGTGCTTCCGAATTCTGCAGAAATGATAAGATAGATATCTGGGCCAGAGTCTTGTTCAGATGATCTATGACTGAGTACTCCCTAGCTTGCACCTTTCTCCAGAGGTCATTCGGTCTTGTCTCAATAACGGGAGGCCTGATAGAAACTTGCTTGCTGGACTCTCCCAAGTGTTCAGGTGTGTAGACCCTTCCCGTCCTGGTCATCCCCTGTGCAGCACCAGCTTTTTCTACCTTGACCTTTCCTTTCCTTCTAGATTCAGCTACGTAATCATAGGGCACGACATTAGTGTAGAAGAACGGCGTAGTTGATATTATCACTGTAATTGGTGTGGCTACCTTTACTTCGAATGGAACAGGAGTCACCGCAGGTGGTGCTATTTCAACCTCGAATGGTGCAGGCGTATCTGCAGGTGGTGATATCTCAAACTCGAACGGGACTGATGTAGTCACCTCAGCCTCTCCTGACGGTTGTATCTACACTATAATGGGATTAAGGATAACCACTGGTTTCTTGGAATCATCACCTTCTTTGATCAACCCGATTGACCCCTCTAGTTCCCATTCTTTATCTATTTCTCTCACATTGACACCTCAACCCCTATGATTTGGGAAGGGCTTATTACGAACATTAGGAGCAGCTTCCTTAGCTTGAATGATTTTGTTGTCGATCAGAGCCTGGACCTTATCCTTCAACAAGCGGCATTCATCAATGGTATGTCCCTTCATATCAGAATGGTATGCACATATTTTGTTTGGATTGACCCATTGGGATGGATTCTCTGTGGCTACGGCAGGGATGAGAGAGACGTAACTAGCAGCTTTTAGCCTTTTATACAGCTGGTCAATGGGCTCGGAAATGGTGGTATATTGTTTGGGTGGCCTGCGGTCAATGTTTGGCCGAGATCTTGGGAAGTTTTGGCGAGCTGGAGGTGACTGAAAGTGAGACGGTTGGGAGTTGTATGTGTGATAGGCAGTGGCTGGTTGGGAATATCTGGGAGATGTGGGTTGATATGTAGGTGGAGGTGACAGTTGATATGTGGGTGGAAGTGCTTTGTATGCGAGTGGAGAGGTTCGATACATCAGTAGAGGATTGGGTCCCTGTGCAACCATTACTAATCTTATGTCTTTCTTCTTGGATATACCACCGGGCTGCAGTGCTTTGTTGGTAGCTTATAGTGCTTCAAAATTTGTGACTATCCCACTCTTGATGCCCTCTTCAATCCTTTCACCCATCTTGATGATGTCAGAGAACTTGTGATTTTCAATTACCATCAGTCTTTCGAAATATTGCGGGTCCTATGCCCTAACAAAGAATTTGTTCATCTGTTCTTTATCTAATGCCGGCCTAACCTTGGCCGCTTCTGACCTCCAATGAGTGGTATACTCGCGAAAGGTTTTAGTGGGTTTCTTCTTGATATTCTGGATGTAAAATATGTCCGGTGCATTTTTCGTGTTGAACCTGAATCGGTCCATGAAATCTGAGGTCATACTCACCCAATTAGGCCACTTCTTGGAGTCCTGGCTGATGTATCAAGACAAGGCATCCCTTGTGAGGCTCCTCGTGAACAATATCATCCGGATCTTTTCGTCTCTTCCAACTCTGACCAGTTTGTCACAATAGGTCCTCAAATGGACCCTGGGATCACCAGTACCGTCGAACATCTTGAACTTAAGAGGTTTGTAACCCTACGGTAGTTCTACATCAGGCTGTATACACAGATATTCATAATTCAATCCTTCGATCCCCTTACCTCCTTCCATGCCTTGAACTCGGCTAGTCAATTTCTTGAGTTCTTCGGCCAAATTCCTGATAAACATATCCTTTTCACTGGATTCTGATGTGTAAGAGATGGTTTGAGTGGAGTGAGGTAGAGTCTCCACGTATATGGGGTTATTCTGGTGGCCTGGTGCGTAAGCATAAAGGTGATCGTTGGTGGAGTTTTGTGGTTCAGGAATGATGGGTGGGGTGCTTCGGGGACTGTGACGGGTCTTTTGTTGGTATTGTGGTGGGGTGGTTTGATTTTGTGGTGGAGTTATTTACTGGTGAGTTGCAGGAGGATTCTGTTTGTTGGGAGTATACTGAGGTGGGGCGAGGTTTCAGTGTTCGGGTGGCTGACATCCGGAACACTAAGTGAGAAGGACAAGTTCGCTAGGTTCCGAACATGCTCAAGTTCTCCTTGAAGTTTCAGTAGCCTTTGTTCAAGTTGCGACACAACATCATTCTGGAATTGAGTACCCTGACTGTCCGAAGCCTCTAGGTGTTCAACTGGTGTAGCGTTTTCCTTTCTAATGTTGCTTAAGTCTTCCATCTTGCTCTTGACTTTGCCTTTAGGTGGACTAGGAGGAGGATAAGGTAGAGGGCCCCTGGATCTTGTATGATATGCTGATGATTCCAGAATGCACGAACCAACCTTTCGGGAAGTGGAATAATCAAAAGAAATAAAAAAAAATAAAAACAAAAGGTAACAAGTCAGTGAGGATTATGACAAAAGTATTTGCAGCATTTAAACACATATTGCAGGAATGTAAATGCGCATCATAATTTGGGAGCCTCGTTGTGCCCGAGGTAGGCCTAGCGACAAGTTGATTTGGAGAACTTAGATACCAAAATGCATCATACATTAATGTAAATAGACGAATCCCGAAACGATACTAAAATAACAAATAGGAAATAAGTCGCTAATGGCACTTGGCCTTATTACATTTATGGAAGTGAAAAGCTAAATCTAGCCTATTTGGTCCCAGAAGGACCTTCCCCAGATTTGATATTCTTGATTCCATCAAACAAGTTCCCCAGCTCGCGCAGTCTCAACAGCAGGTACGCTCTAGCCAGGTGTCCTCCTTCATTCCCCTCAGCGTTCTGGAAATCCTCGATCCTTTCGATGACTTTGCCCTCCAATTCCACTATTCCTCGCTCCAGATATTCCAGATTCCTGTTGGAAAGGACAGCCATCTCTTTCCATTCTTCGATTAGCCTCTTGTTGGTTTCATGTATTTCCATGGTGCTCGTTCTCGGAATCGCAGATCCTTTTGCGCAGCCCGTTGTACTTGACCTGAGCCTTGGCATCCTTGTCTATGATTCTATTGCCTCGGCTGATTCCCGGCCTCACTGTCCCGCCCAAGTTGTCTTCCAGCCATGCCTGGTAAAAAGGTTCACATCCTGCAAGGTACCTATCAGGTTCAATACTCTACGACGATTTTGCACTGCCACGTGTCTTGAGCTTGGCACTTGTAGGGGACGTCGTCGTCCTGGAAATCCGCTCTGAAGTGACCCATCTTGGCAACCCTTGGTACAACTTGTTTTCTGCCTTCCTGCCTCATGACTTGGAGAGGAACATAGGTATATATACCTCCCAACCCGATCATCATTAAGTGTGGTGCATCCCTGGATCTGATGATAAATTCGTCCATCGGGAACCACTCGGACATCCATTCACCTGTTCCTCGGTCAAATTATCAAAGAATTCCACCCACTCCTTGGCAGTTTTCGGCTAAGCAAATCTATCCGGAATGTAAGTCATCCGCTTGGGGTGATGGAAAGCAATGTGATCATTCCAAGCCCTTCGCGGAAGTTCTTGGTGATATTGGCCCTTTCGAAGGTGTTCTAGGAGCCATAACTGCAGCAACAGGTTGCAACCCTCAAAATGTGTAACTCCTCTTTGACAATGCTCCAAGGCTCGGTAAATATCAGCTAAGATCATAGGGACAATGCTAAAGGTTTTCCCTTCGATCCCTTCCATTAAGGTCCTCCCACCAGTCTAGGGGCATTGGTGGGATATTGCTAACCATACCAAATCTGGGGACCTCGTGCCTCATTTTCTGCAAGACAAAAATGGTTAGGCACTTTCCCCCACCAGACTCGACTATTTATACACTTATGATTAACATACAGGCATTTAGTTCTCCAAATTAATGCACATAACATGATCGTGTCCGTTGGAATTATGGAAACCCCGGTGGAGTTTTTGGATAAGGCCGTCTTAAAGGGTTATTGTGCGGACGACACATTAACCCGGCTAGGTTTGACCATGATGCATGCAAAATATAACAAGAGTAAGGCTTCTATGGGGTTTTAGACCGGTACCCTAGAGCGGAAAACTCAAGGGGAAAAGGCAGGGAACCATTGACTGCACTGCTGATCGACTGGTTTTACCGCAAATAAGTCTTTCTGAATTTAAGGGGTAATATAAATAGGAAGAGCGCAACCACTCATCAAGCGTTGATATAGGATTTGTTTAGCACGAGTGGAGTATGATGTTGAGCATGATTATGCAACAATAAATAAGCAATGCATGTTGTCACGTATTTGCACATTATGAAAGCGATAAATACAACAGTTATAATTGAAAACCGGTTACAAAGGAAACAAGGAAAAATGTCAGTTTCATTTTGGGAAAATAATTACTTGTGAAAGTAAACAATTAATTGCACATAAAGGGGAAGGGGAAAGGGTGCAAGCATTAAAAAAATAAATCATATTTAGACAAATTCACAAAGCAGTTTGTATTGGTAAAAGCCTAGAATCCCAAGCAGAGTCGCCATGCTGTCGCGCCCCCCCTTTTTCCTCTCCTTTCGGATTAGTCAGGGTTTTTGACATTATTGGGACAATTCATTTCCTTTTGGGAAAAGGGATGTAAGGAATTTGAAGAGTCACCACCTAACGAATTAAGGTGCGTTAGGGAACCTATTACGGGTCATTTATAACACTAATCATATAATCAGAGATTGGGTAAGGGCTTGAAGTTACTTCAAGGGGAAGGTGATAGGCACCCCTCGAAGTCCACGACTATGGGTCCCGGTCAAACTTACTTTGTAAATTAATCAGGTGTAAATAAGCAGTCTAAGCACACATATGTAAACACGTAAAGTTTTTAATAGATTAACAGTCTAAGCACATATATGTAAATGGGTGAAAGGGGTCCTAAGTTATTTATCCTATAGGATCATATACATGCAATGCCCGGTAATCACTCGTCAATGAGGGGCTACACGTTGTATTAGCGCACAGGTCATCATATCCTTTTCTACCAATTATCCCACCCCTTAGAGGTTATATAAGCGAGTTGATTAACGAACTCTAAGCGTGTTGTTACCCGTCTCTTCCTTGTTGTCCCCGAGGAGTTTAGGACCTCTAAATTTGGGCAGTTCTAGAAAATCCTAAGGTGTTTTAAAAAGGGCAAAAATCTTGGCGACAAACATGTAGGACTTCTCAAATAAAGGGAAAGCAGTTAGAAGGCTCATTTTTACCTCCACATGTATGTAGCAAATAATCAACATGTCTCAAACACAAAGTTCAAATAAATTTATGAGAAAGAGTCCTAGGACATGATGTCTAGGGGAACATTAATACACAGAAGATGCAACACTATTTTATAAACTCGATGGCAGGGTCCTAATCAATTTGCTTACTGATTTTAAGACCTGTGAGACTTAGCAGTAAACAATCAAAAATACAGTTTCCAATTTTATGCAAGGAGATTAATTACCTAAGGCTTGCCTAGGCGTGGGACTATACGCAATCCTAGTTACATGAACTGTTTAACAGTTTGAGATTATTCAACTTATGGGAATGCTCATCTAGGTGATACAAATTATAACAAGTGATTTATACTAATTTGTATTCAGAGACATGATACCTAAGCATGAGGCTGTTTTAAACCCTTTCATGGATGGTTATTTATTTAGTCGAAATAGACATGGTTCAAAAAAATGCAAACAGAGTTCCCTAAACATGGTATCTAATGCATACAAAGGATGACTATTTTTTATTAAGGCAGGATTATTAACCCAGTAGCAGGATCTCTAAGTGAAAGTACTTATGCATAATTAAAGCATGGAATAATGATATGTAGTATACTGAAGCAATAAACGTGAAGAACCTAAGAACAGGATATCTAATGCACAAATTTAACATGGTTTGAATGCAAATAAACACGTCAACCCTAGAACATGATTTCAAATGCACATTTGCAGAACTTAAAGCCTATAGACATGATTCTACCCAGCTTTACCCACATTATCATACAACTACCCTCCCTTTTCATTAGTCACCCCAATATCTGTTTACAAATAATTATTACATAACAGAATTGAATAAATAACACAAATGAAAAGTAAAATTAATTATAGGGAGCCTGCAGTAGGCACAAAAATAACCTGGGAATGCCAAACCTTCAGTAGTCTCAAATGCTAAGGATTTCATAGCCAGATTTGTGTCCAAGTGTGTCAGAGTTCCCTAAGGACCTCAAGGATCCTTGGCAATGCTCACACCCAGACTTTTTCACAATAAGGATTGAGTATGTCCAGTGTGGAATGGCCATCCCCAGTGTGCCAGAGTTCGGAGGAATCTCAAGAGGATCCTAAGGCAGTACACACACTGGAGGGGCAGAACCTAGGGACTTAGGAGTAAAGTGAGAGTGCTTGACATAGTTTTGAAAAGGTTTTGACAAGAAAAAAGTATTAAAATGACTCTATAAGAAAGAGGTTTTCTAAAAAAAAAAAAAGCAGAACTGATTTAGCAGTAAAAGTAGTTTGAAAACAATGTGAACACTTATAGAAAATCAGCAAACAAGCTAATTGGCCACAGAACAAGCAGGTCCAACAGCACTTAACAACGAATTTCACACAGGGTTTATGGGAATTTGGGACACATAGAATACACATCAGTGTATAGTAGCAGCACATAAACAATAGAATGCACAAAAGTTTTCAAGAGTTTTATAGGATTAAGAAGTTAGTCACACAATTGGTGGTAGAGACATAGAGCAAAGATCACAGAATAACCATATGGAAAACATACTGGACCGGTTAAGCATAGTTCCAGAGTTACTTTGGGATACTAGACACCTTAGCAAAGCAAATTAAACCAGAACCTAAGTAAACAGATTAGACACATACGTATTCCTAATTCAAACATGCTGACATACTTAACAAGCAGATTGAAACATACTGGATAAAGCAGTAGGCATAATTAGACATACTAATCACAAGTTTAACATAACCAAATTCAGACATGCTAGGTGAAACAGTAATTAAGCAATGTAATTTAGACATGCTAGTTACATATTGAACAACAGG
Organism: Nicotiana paniculata; assembly: GCA_005239505.1. Classification (NCBI taxonomy): domain Eukaryota; kingdom Viridiplantae; phylum Streptophyta; class Magnoliopsida; order Solanales; family Solanaceae; genus Nicotiana; species Nicotiana paniculata. The sequence continues at coordinate 33,580 of ML321736.1, read as the reverse complement.
ATAGTAAGTAGGAACAAGACTGGAAATCAATGAACTAAAGCAGCAATAGAACACATAGAGTTTGGACATTGAAATTGAATCAGGACATATCAGTTAAGGAGGGAAAGCACAGAGTATAGAGCAGAAGTTGTATAATAACTAGCCTTGCCTTATAGACGGCTAAAGCAGTGAAAGTTGCAAGTAACAGAGAAGAACAAATAGAGCCTTTTAAATGTAGGAGAGTTTCTTTGAACTAGTTTTCATCTTTAGAAGTGAGAACAGAGTAGAGTATATATAGTAGTTAAGAGTAGAGCAAAATAAGGTAAAGGAAATCAGTCATTGTAAGGACCCGACTGGTTGTTTTGAGAATTTAAGCTCCGTTTGCTGGCGTAAGGTATTGAACGGCTTCACATTGTGTATATTGACCTGCGTGCATGGTTGGATTCAGTTATCGGATGATCCGGAGTCAAATTGGTAGGAACATTTCAGTTTTGGAAGCTTAAGCGATGGAAGTTGACCGGAGGTTTGACTTTTGTATAAACAACCTCGGAATGAGATTTGGGTGATGTCAACAAATTTGTATGGTGATTTTGGACTTAGGCAAGCGTCCGGAATTGGTTTTAGAGGTCCATAGAGTAATCTGAGGTAATTCGGCGAAAGTTAGAATCTCCGAGATTTCGGCCGATAGGTGAAATTTTGATATCGAGCTCGAAATGGAATTCCATGAGTGGTTGTAGGTCTGTTGTGTCATTTATGAATCCTCTGCAAAATTTAGCATCATTCCGGGTTGAATTGATAGGTTTCGGCTCGAGTTTTGATATTTAAAGATTTGAAAATTCATTTAATTTTTGGTTTGATTCGTCATTTTGGTGTTGTTTTATGTGATTTGAAACCTCGAGAGAGTCCATGTTAGGTTATATGACTTGTATGTATGTTTGTACGGGGTACCGGGGGCCTCGGGTGTGTTTCGGATGGGCTTCGGGACATTTTTCCCTATTTTTGGACTATTGAAATGTTTTCTGATGTTTCCTTCTTTGCGATCGCATAGGCATAGCCGTGATCGCATAGTGTTTTGTGAGCCGCCCTGTTTTTCCTTTAGCGCGTTTGCATCTACATGTTCGCGATCGTATAGCGTTGCTTTGGGCAGCAGATAATTTCCTTATACGCGATCGCATAGGTACCTTCACGATCTCATAACACCTTTCGGTCAACAGAGATTTTTCTTCTACGCGATCGCATCCCTTCTCACGCGATCACGGTTCATTAAATATATGGGCAGACAGATTATATTCCACTTTCGAGGGTTGAGCCATTTTTATCATATTTTGACTTATAAAGCTCGGTTCTTGGCGATTTTTGATTAGTTTTCACGAAATTGGATTGGGTAAGTGTACTTCAACTAGAATTAAATATATTCCATGAATTTTTCATTGTTTTTATCCTTTAATTTGTGTTTTGAGTTGAAGAAAAGGTTGGTTTTGAAAGAAAATTTCTAAAATGAAAAAAATCATGAATTGAGGGACCAAATGGTATCGGAATTTGATAAATTTTATATGGTTGAACTCGTATCAGAATGGGCATTCGGATTTTTTAAAATTTAACGGGTTCCGAGGTGCGGGCCCGGGGTAGACTTTTGGGTCGATTTTTATATTTTTGTAAAGATTGAAACTTTATTATCCGGAATAGTTCCTTACAAATTTTATGTGTATTTTGAAGTTGTTTTAGTTGATTTTGAGCCGTCCGGAGGCCTTTCGCCCGAGAAGTTCATTTTAGAGTACCGGGTTGTCATCTTTGAGGTAATTAACTTAACTAACATTGTTTGGGGGAATTACCCCTTAGGATTTGAGTCTTCTATGTTGATTTTAGTCTGTGTACGCGAGGTGACGAGTGCTTGCTCGAACTTATTTGTGGAAAGTGGAGCCTTTAGGAATCTTAGGTCCTTATATTCGCCGAGTATGAATTGTCCTTGGCATGATTGAATTTCCTAATTTCTAGTTTCATCTTTATTTGCTTAAATGTAGAATTTCTTACTTTTGGATTTACTCCTATTGCCTATTTGACTCCTAATTGACTTATCTGAAGATTTTATTTCCTTTTTATTGTCATGCTATGTTTTCTTAACTGCCTATCTCTAATTGTAATTATCTTCATCTCATTCTATAGTGGTTTGGTCTTAACTGAGGTTATGATTATTTTTGACGTTGCTTGTCCTTAAATGAAATTGTTGAATACCCTTGAAACTGCCGACCTTAAAGGATGTTTGGATAGACTATACCTTAGTGGACTTGCCCGTAAATAGAGTTATCAGATTCGTGTTGATTTCTTGTTGTTAACCCGTGCATTTAGGTGCGACTGTTACATGCTATTTTCCTTCCTTGTTGAGCGGTTCTTAATATGCCTAACTTTCCTTATTATGTTTATTTCTCGTGAACTAGTTTTTCCTATCTTGTGATCAAAGGTTCGTGAGTTGATGTATTTATTGTATCTTGAACTGTTGCCATTGTTGTTGTTGTACTTGTTGTGGTGATGCATGAGATTTCTGCCGTGCGGTTGTTGATATGGGTATTTGCACGAGGTTTCTGCCATGCCGTGTTTACTATTGATATTGCAAATGCGGCATGATAAGGTGGGATACGAGATTGAGGGTTGCGCATGTGGCGAGATAAGGTGGGAACATGTTTATGCACGTGTGGCGAAACAAGGCGGGCACATACTTTACTATTTCACACGTGTCGAGATAAGGTGGGCTATGTTAGGGATTGTTTGTGATACATGCGTTGTCCTGGGGGCATTTCTTGTTGTTGATATTGTGTACTGGGACACTTACTATATGAGTTTATTCTTGTGGAAATTTGTGGTGATGATGTACGTGTTGCCCTTTTCTTCCCTTATGCTTATTGGTTGCTGAATCATGTTAGAACACCTTCACAAGCATACACGCAGTTAATTACTATTAACGGATTTAGGGCTCCACATTGTTGTCAAGTATAGATAGTCTTGTTGTACTTACCGTATGGGTGGAAATGACCCAATGGGAACGTGAGTCGTTTGTGCAGTTAGTACTCGAATGAGGGCGCAAGATGCCAAGTGTTAGGGTTTGAATATTGGGACCCATAAGTGGTGGTTTGTCCGAGGTTCGGAACCTCGTGGAAATGACTACAAATTTGATATAGAAGGGGTTGAAGTTGTTGAGACATTACATGTCCGTGTTGTACATTTACATTCCAGATTTGTCGTGTTCTATTCAATCTTTGTGTTGTTTCATGGTTTCCGTTGATACTTATTATTTTCCTTCTTTATCTAATTTACTGTGTTGTACATCGTTTTTCCCTTTATTCCTATATTGATACTTGACCAGTTTATTAGACCAGTGGGTGTCTTGACTAGTCCTTATCACTACTTCACCGAGGTTAGTCTTGATACTTACTGGGCACCACTGTGGTGTGCTCATACTACTCTTCTGCATATTATTTTTTGTGCAGATCTAGGTATTGATCGTTAGTACTTGTGCGGACTCTTGTCGAGGAGACTCAAGGTAAACCTATCGTTGCGCTCGCAGGCTTCAGAGTCACCTTCCTATATTACATTTACACTGTTTTTGCTTACTTCCAAACAATTGTAATTAGAAGTTATAGTAAACTCTATAAGGCTTATGACTTGTACTACCGGGTTTTGGGAATAGGCAATGTATAAAGAATTATTTATTTTAGAAAAATATTATATTTTATTATTGTTGTTGTAATCCATGAATATTAGGCTTACCTAGTCCTTAAGACTAGGTGCCATCATAATACCCAACGGAGGGAAATTTGGGTCGTGACAGTCACTCAACAATTAAGGAAATCACTGAATCAATTCACACGCCCAATCAGTATAGTCTTCCCTTAATTAAGGGTAATTACCCAACAGTAAGGACATGGATTAATTAAGGCAAGAGGTTCAAATCAAATCAAATAAAGGAGTATAGAATAAGATAATCAGGGGTCTAATTAAGGAAAGAATCATGTAAAGGAATCAGTAAATATGCAGGCAATCAAATAGGGTAAGAATGACTAATTAAAGTCGTAAACAAGGAGACAGTCAAGACTTAGGCATCCAAATCAGAGCAAATCAATCAGCCAAATTTCAAAGTGACAATGATTTATGGAAATAATATATCAACCCCCATAAATAAACTAAGTAAAATTTCGTAAACACATAGGAATTAGCCGGAAACTGATTCGAACCCTAATAGAGATTAGTTAGGGAAAAAAATCAAAGAGTACTGGATTTGACAAAGGAGAATTGTGTAAGTAAAAAATACTGTGTGAATCAATACGACTGGTAACACTGAAAGACTCCAAGTCGAAGCAAAAAATTAGAAAATCAGAGTTTCACATAAATCCGACTAGGGCTTAGGCGACCTTAGCATAAATCAGTCAAGAACACTTAAGAACAAATGATTAAGCATTTAAAAATCAAAAAAACCTTTAAGAAAATGACTTATAGTAAACCCTAGTTTAGGAAAAACGGGAAATAAGTTGGAACCAGAAAACTTTCAAGGAAAACATGTGAGATTTGTTCGATTCATCTCAGGTCTGTACAGATCTGAGAAGATCGGAGATAAAAATTAGGGTTTTAGAAAGCATAGCAGAGATGAAAACATAGGCATGAAAAAACACAGATTCGTAACAAAAATAAGAGAAGTTCTTACTCAAGGTCGAGCAAGCAGCCTCAAACAGGCAAGGAATCAAAGGTGTAAACCAAGAACCTCTCAAGGATCTAAGAGACGGATAAACCATAGCAAATAGGAGGCTGGTAGAGGCCTGAGGTGATGAAGAAACACCATGGAATAGCAGTGTAAGCTGGTGACGGCAGGGGAAATTAGGGTTTTGCTAGAGAGCGTTTCAGAAAGAAGAGGAAGGGGTGACGGCGGGGTGAGAAGAGGGAAATGAGGGGTTTGGGAGGGTAGTCTTTAGGTTTAATTAAGGAAGGGGGACCTGGACCGTTGATAAAAAATGATCAACGGCCAGGATTGGCTAAGGTCATTGGGTCGGCCAGGTTAGGGTTTTGGGATCAAAGGGTTTGGACTAATTTATAAGGGGTATTGGGATGGTATTTAGGCATTGGTATGGTTAGTTTTAGGCTAAAATTGAAATAAAAAGGTTGTTTGTTAAATACCCAAAGTAATTGAATAAGAAAATTAATTTGTAAAATAATTAACTAATTACAAAAGTGATTTTATGCATGGAAATGTTTTAAAAGTAATTATTTAGTATAAAAAAATGCAATGGACTAATTTCCGGTAAAAATAACACGAAAATTATATGCATGGGCTATAATTGCAAAGTTATTGCGATTATAGCCAAAAGGTGCCAATTTGACTATTTATGGAATGATTTGGACTCAATAGGACCATAATAGTAATATTAAATCAAGACAGATTTTTGAAATCATTTGTGATGTAGTTTTATAATTATTTATTAAAAATAAAATATTGAGCAAATTAATAAAAAATATAAAAAAAAATTGTGGAAAAATACCAATTGGTGTTAATGCATTATTTTAAAGACATATATGCAATTGAAAATTTATTTTAGTACAAATTGGGTATCAACACTCATCAAGAACAAAACCCCAAGGGTTTCATTTCGAAGTCCAACTCATTGGACTAATTATTGTCGAACATCAAGATTCAGAACAAAAACAAAGACATAAACAAGTGGAAATTTATATAAAGGTAAAACCGAAAGGTTTCTTTTTATATATTTAATGATACAAAGACACATTTACAATGCTCTCTGAGAGCCCTATGTTAAGAATCAGAAAGAAAAAGCCTAGTTTACTCCAAGGGACTTAGTATTTCTTTCCCTCGGGGGCTATGGCTCCATCGGCCTCCTGGGGACCGGCTCCCTCATCGGCCTCTTCCTCATTATCTTCGGCATCGGAAACAAGGAACATCGCGTCGAACTCATCCGCCTTGGCCTGCTCTATATCCTCCAAGAGATCAAATCCCCTAGCATGGATCTCCTCGAGGGTTTCCCTCCGGGATTTGCATCGGGCATAATCATTGATCACTCTCTCTCAACCTGAAGCCTCTCCCAACTTCATATGGGCCTCGGCGGCATCTTTAAGGTAGATGTCCACCTTCTTATCGGCTTTTGCTCGAACCTCCTCGATTTCAGCTCGAGCGTCCACGGCCTCGACCTTAATCTTCAAAAGATCTGTCTCAAGCTTGGTAATCCTGCTCGTCTGAACTGAGTTTCTTCCTCGAACATTACGAAGCTGTATCTCGAGGGCGGAGACCTTAGCCAAAGCATTCCTTCAGCCGCAACATGAGCACCTATATGCGCCTTCAACTCGTTGCGTTCGAAATTGACCTGGCCAATTCGCCCTGAAGGCGTTCCAGCGCCTCCATTTTTCTCTGCAACTGAGATGATGAAACATTAGTTTCCGAAAGTGGAAAAAGAAGTTGATATTCCCTCAATATGAAGATTACCTGCTTCTCGATATTGCCCTCGTAATCTTGACTTCGTTTCATCTCAGACCGAAGGTGTATCAGCTCTCTTGTCTTCTTATCACAAAGAAGCCTGAGAGATTTCTCCTCGTCCAAGTCTTTCCGCAACTTAGCCTCACAGCGAAGCAGCTCAGGCTTGAGCTTGTCGAAGGCCTGTAGGAAGGGAGGTTCCTTTAAAAGGATAAAAATACGAAGTTGAGAAGGCTAAAATATCACCAAGGCTCATCATAGATCAGATCCACTGAGCCTCCTCGAATTTTGAGCGCGCGTCCACTGGTCTGGTCTCATCGTCCCTAGTTGAACCGCCCTGAACATCCTTCGAAGTACCTTCGAAGGTAGAATAAGATGGTGGCAAAGGACCTTCCCTCATCCCCTACCGTGGAACTTGTCCCCTGAGGTTGGAGACCCCGAGTTCAGCAGGCCCAGCTGCCTCGGGAGACTTCTTGGTTCTAGCCCTCGATATGGTGTCGTCCCTTTCGTCGCATCGGCGCTTGTATGTTGGCCGATGAATGAGAGACCTTCCTCAATGGTTGCATCTTCTTTGTACCTCTGGGCAGGCCCTGCCTCACTTTGAACATCATCGTCCACCAAGGATCCTTTCCTTTTATTACCTTGACTTGGCTCCGAAGCCAAAAGTCTTTCCTTCTCTCAAAAAGGGCATGGTCTCACTTCAGAAAATTCACCAATACCTGTAGCAAAGAAATTAATAAACATAAAGAGGAGCATTTTTAAGAGGGAACCGTACAACACTTGCGTTCATCATAGGTTGAACAAGCTGCCAGTGGTCGAGTCCAATCCGCTAGGTCGGGGACCTCGTATGGCAACCACGGGTTCGCTGCAGAGATAGAAAGAAAACATTATTACGGAGTCCGAATCCAGTGTGAACAACAAATGGCAAAGTACAACGTATCACTTACGTGTAAAATTCCATTTCTCGGGAAACGACAGGAACTCCGCAAGAATAATATCAACAGTCCTCACTCGGACAAACCGACTCATCCACCCTCTATCCCCATCCTTATCATCACTGGCGATAAAGGGCCTGGTGGATCGACGTCACAACGTAACCAGACCTCAGTAATGTAAAGGTCGATATAGTATGATGGGGTGGCTGAGGGTAAACTCGAGCTCGGCCTTCTCCACAAAGAATCTTATCATTGACATTATCCGCTAGAATGACGGGTGAACCAGAACCAAGGTAACTCAATATCTTTGATAGAAGTCGAGAAAGGCTCGGTTGAGAGGACCCAAAGTAAAAGGGTACGTGTATACATTCAAAAACCCATCTACATGGGCCATGATACCCTCTTCCCGAGAAAGTATCTGCAACACTACCTCTTCTCCCCATCTGCAGTCTCTCCTCACGACCTCGAGGTGTCTCTCTTCTATTGATGAAATGAACCTCGATGTGTGTTCTCAATGGTCCAGAACGTCGAGAGGTCTCTCTAACATAAAGTCCTTCCTCGAGACGAAACAGTTCGAGGTTAGCTCGCCAAACATCAGCGGTGTACCACCGGCCAGACGGGAAGCAAAGGTAGAGCTTCCCTCTTCATGGCGAGCAGATTTGGGCATGGCAGCCATGACTCTTGTGAAGCAAGTAAAAGAAGATGAAAATTCGGGCGAAAGCTTCAAACTAAGATAGCAGAAGAAATAATGCAAGAAGAAGAACTCCAAAGAGAAAATTAGTTTTGCAAACAGCAAAGCCCTCAATGAAGAAAAAGAAAATATATATAAGAAAAGTGGCGACTATTCACTTACTCTGATAGCCAATCAGCTCTGACAGAACCATTATGATATCTTGGGAAACGTACCGACGGGGCCACCTCGGTCATTTCACAATCGCATCATGAGAATGACGCTATCATGCAGCGTTTAAGGGATCGAAGGGTTAAATTAACCTCGAAAAGGTATGCAGCTGAAATCTGAACGACTCGATCTCGAGGGTCTCTTTTACTCCGTGACCGGCCTCGAAGGGGCTAAATTTAAATTAGAAGATTAACTTTTTCATAAACACTAAAAGGCAAAGTTTTGAAGACACGAAACGAAGAACTCCTTTGCATTCCCAAAAATATATTTATAAGAATGCATTACAAAACTCCCCCGGGAGCCCGCATACAAAAAAGAAGAAGTAAAAAAGGGCAAAGTATTCTATCCTTCATCCTCACTACTTCCCGAGTCGCTTGCCGAGTCCTCGTCCGAAGTAGTCGGGACTGCTGATTCAATCTTCCAAGGCCTTGGCTTCTTCGATCTCAGTAGAGAGATCGAAACCCCTGGCATACACCTCCTCAAAGGCCTGCCTCCTAGCTTCCAATCGAGCATGAGCAACGGCCCGAGCCATTTTGAGCACGGCCTCTTCGGATATCTCTCTGGACTGATTATTTGCGGCGGCAACATCATCTTTGTACGAGGATAAGAATGCATCGGCCTCAGACTTGGCCGTGGATAATACGACACCTTCCTCTTGAGCACCTCGAAGAAGACCCTGAGTCGAGGCTAGCTCCTCCCAAATAATTTCCCTCTCCGAGTCCACGCTATAATTGTCTCGCTTCAGCTCTAGGATCTCGGAATCTTTGGTTGCGATCTCTCCCCGAAGATGCCCCGCCCGGGCATCCTTTTGCTCAATCTGAAAATACCGAACTGAGGTAATAAGAACCAAGTTATAACACTAAAAGACAAGCTCATGAAATACCATATTACCTGCTCGATGAAGTTAGCCCTCTTTCCGGACATACAAAACCTTTCTGAGCCTACTCGGAGGTCGACCAACTCCTCCTCTTTCCGGGCATACAAAACCTTCAGCTTATTTGACTATGATATGAGCTTCTCAAGTTCCTCTTCACGAAAAATCAGCTCATCTCGTAGCTTGGAGAATGCCTAATCATATAGCGTCATGACCTACAACACAAAAGGAGAGAAGTTATAAAAACAAGAATAAAAACTTGAAGCACAAATAATATATCGAGAAGTTACCCGTTTTGGAGTCTTGTAGCCTCCTTAAGAGTAATCGGGGCATCAAGATCGGCGTCTTCTTCGACACCGACGAAGTAGTCCTTGAATAAATCATCCTTTCCCTGAGAGGCCCCAACATCGGGAGCTTCCCTATTCTGGGCATCCCGTATTTGCCCCGGCAAAAATGACGGGCCCGATTGAAAATCATCCAGGTCATCGACTTCTATCGAGGCTTTCTCTCGCCATCGAAGAATCATGGAATCGGCTCCCCCAACTAGATATTCATCGGCACAAGTGGCATCCTATCCAACGATTGGCTCGGGGACTGCACCCAAACCCTCCTCGAGGGTCTCCTCAGTGCAAGGAGAGTCCGCATCGGCCACCTCCGACTCGACAGTCTTCTGCCCAGCAAATTTCGAAGAATCAACACTTCGTTTTACCCTTTGTACCAAAGAACAACTGTCATCATCTTCGTCTTCAGTACGAAGACTTTCTGTAGCTGCCGAGGTCAAAACCGTGGCATCGGTCTTAGGCTTTCGAGCCTTAGGTTTCTTTGGTTCCGAAGACTCTGCCAACATCTCCTTCTTCCTCCTTTTACCCTTGGCAGGTTTTTGGGCCTCTTCTTTGCCAGGAGGAGGCGGTCTCATTGAAACGACTTCCTCGAGGCTTGCGCAAACATAAAATATGAGCCTTGTCTCTATGAGATCTACTCATAAGAAATCTAGAAGTGACAGTGATGAGAGCATAGCATGATTTTTTTCTTGCCATCGCGTCTTGGCCAACTCACGCCAAACGCGTTCATTATATGGAGAGGCAGAATCCAAGAGCTTGACCCATCCCTGGAGGTCCTTGAACGCACCAGGGAACCACATGGTGGCTATGCGATCAGAAGAGAATCAAGTAAAAAACAAAGGGGTCAGTTCAGAAGAAAGAAAAAAGGCGATTCAGGTGATAAAATATGCTCGATATAGGGACACTTACATCTCATGTTCCATTCCTCCGGGAATGGCATCCTCTTAGCAGGAATGAGGTCCGAGGTCCTGACTCGAACAAACCGGCTCATCCATCCCCGGTCTTTGTCTTCGTCGATGCAGGCAAAAAATGCTTTGGCACATCGACGCTGCAGCTTGACTAAGCCCCCTCGATAGAGACGAGGGCTATATAAACTGATCAAATGATCGAGGGTTAAAGACATCCCCCTGACCATATTCGAGAAATATCTAATCATATAGACCATTCTCCAGAATGAAGGATAAATTTGGCAATGCGTCACTCGATACTGACGACAGAAATTGAGGATCACCGGGCCTATCGATGGAGAAGAAGAATTTAAGGGGCCTAAAGTGAAAGGATACATATATATGCCGAGGAAGCCAGCTTTATATATAACTATGCTTTCCTCATATGAAGGTATTTCTACTTGTACCGCTTCCCCCCAGCAGTAACGTATCTTCACCTTCTTCACGCCGGTCACCACACTTATGTACCATGACATGGTCTCGCATCGACCCGGTGTTGAGGGTGGTTTATCAATTTTGAAATCGAATGATGTCTCGAAAGGACCGTGAATGCACTCCTCAATACGGGGAGGCATTTTTTATTTGCCCTTAGACGGGCGTAACAAAGAAGTGATTCCCTCTTTTTGAGGGACCGTTTTAGAAGTTTTGGCCATGGCTATAGCAAATTTCCAAAGCAAGAAGATGAAGAAGTGAATGCAGAAGAAGGATGAAAGCAAGAAATTGTTAGCAAAGATTTGAAGGCTTGAAGTTATGTAAAAGTTTAAAAGATGGAAAATGGAAGTATTTATAGGAATCATTTGAGCATGTTGGAGAAGCGGAAAAGTCGACCAATAACGGTTCGTGGGATTTTTGAGAACCGTGCTGACAACGACCACTGTGCAGCCTTTCTTTCACGACATTTAATGATCTGACGTGGCTGACGTCATAATGAAGATATCGAAGAGGCAAAAACTCAATATGGTTTCTTATTATTTCGGTCTAAGAAACGCGGGGACTATCTGTGTATAGCCAAAATCGGGGAAGTCTGACTTTGGGACCGTAATGGCATCCCATAACTGACCTCGAGGAGCCCGAAGTGGAATTCATCGTTTGATCCCGAGGTGTATCCCTCGGGGAAGCACATCGAAAGCTCATTGTGCTCGACCTCGGTGCAGTATAAATCGGTGACCATCGTGAAAAGGCGGGAAATTTCCAAAGGCACGTGGCTAGAAGCTGACCAAGTCTACAAGAGTGGTACAAGTCTGTACCAAGCCATTAAATAGTTGTACCAGCTGTGTTTCTTTGTAATAATTACACATGTACTATGTTGGGATTCCCCCTCCTATATAAAGGGGATTCTTGTAGTTTTTTTTGACACATGAATATTGAATACAAGAAGAACACTCTTTGGCTTCTAAACATACTCAACATTTGTCCTACAGATTTATTGTCTTTCATTTATCGTGTTCATTAATTGTTCTTCATTTATTGCTTATTATTGATCATAAAGGGTTATCCTCGAGGCCCTTCATATTGTTATTCCTCCATCGACCGTCCTCTGTTAGACATTATAGTTCGACCTCAAGGCCCTACTTCGGCCAACTCGAGACCCTATTTTATAACAGCTTGGTTTGCATATCACTACTTTTATTTACTCTTACCTTATTCTCCTACCTCACACTTAGCATCTATTGCCTAACAACTAATATAAAAATAAATCACATATTTTTAGAACCACAAAATCAAATTTAATTGTCATTACCATTTTCCAGGTAAACAATAATATAAAGACCCTCTATTAATTTCTTCCATAAGTTTCTACCGTTAGCTTCTTTATCATTAGAATTTACTTGCATGTATGGACGTTACATTATAGCATATCCGAAGAGGCAAAAGCTTGATGAATTTGTTCTTATATTTGAAGACCAGGGTTTATGGCTTTGCATTCAGCAAGTACTTCCTCTATTCCAGTTTACACGAACATTTTTCTTTTTGGTCAGTTCCAAAAAAAATGCTTCCTTTCTAAATTTGGTAATAATTTAACTTAAACTTAAAATTTTATCCTTAATGAGAAGTTTTTATAACCATATAAATACCCTACGCTCCTTTTTGACTTGTTTAGGACGACAAATTTTAAAAGTCTTCATTTTTTCTTAAACTCCGTGTCCAATCAAACATATTTACATAAATCGAAACGGAGGGATTACTATTTTTTTTCTTTAATTTCTTATTCATACTCTTATGCAATTGTTATTTGTGTTCCCTTGAGTGTATTGCAGGGACCTGCAAGATTCAACGTATCTGTTATATCGCAACGGGAATTTTATATGCTCTTCAAACCATGCTATGTTATCCAAAGCTGCGAAAGAGTGTTGTTGTTTGTGTCGGTTCACTTATGAGGGATCTCTATAGGTATTGTTAATTCTTTCGTTATTACTTCTATATAAATTTATATGCTTAATAACACTATTCTCTTTTCTCCTATAACTATTAGTAGATGAATCACATCATGTGACAACGGCATTTTCGCTGATTCTCCGCAAAAATCCTAAAGTGTAGTACATGGACATTATCCATGGATTATTGGATTTTGATTTTTAATGTAATTTTCACTCTGGTTCTTTTAATATTTCTTGAATTAGCTTTTCTACTCTTATATGTCAAACCAAAACCACTTTAAAATTTATTCAACAGCTCGGGAGGATATTATTATTCAACATGGTATACTCTATTATCTTTTTTCCATTTACTTGCCTTTATTTTATACTTTCCTGTTTATCCTATGGTTAGAATAAAAGTCTCTACATTATTATTATTATTATTATTATTATTGCAATGAGAAGCATTGGCTATGTGTTGTCTGATGACTATAATGTAGATGCATTTGGTAAAGAAAACAAATAAAGTACAAATGTTGGTTTTTTCTACGCGCAAGTACAAAAGTACGTCTTTTTCTGGTGTTCTACTTTTTCCTTATTCCTTTTCCTTTTTCCTTATTTTCCTTGCGGAACAAGGCTGGGTTAATTGCATAGAAAGAAAGGAAGAGGTACTCCTGCCGATAAAGTCTCAAGAATTTGCATCATAGAAACGTTGAAAGTTTACAGAATTATCTATTCCTACCTTCGTACAATTTTGTAATTCATCTCTGTTCTTGCTTCTGATTTCTATCTCGATTCTTCATATTGTTTGCCTATGTAAATTAATAGATTTTCTATTTTTCAAGGTTTTGATGCTGGGATATTTTTGAATTTGGCTATTTGGATGAAAAAGAGATCGACACATTTAAGATCGAAAAAAGAAATTCATGCAAGGTAGTCCTACTATTTCTTCCACAATTCTTAATTGCTGAATTCTTTGTTTGGATGCAAAAAAGATTGACAAATTTAAGTTGGAAAACGGTAAAAAGATATTTTGTCTACAGTCAAGCACAAAGACTATATATAAGTCTAGATAAAAGCAGTGGGGGTGCATTTTTTTTCCAACAAACAATAACCTTATAACGTATATAACTTCTATCTAGCTTGTTTGCAATAAATTTTTGATACACGGATAATAAAATGCAATTACAAATAAATTATGAGGAAAAATAATTTTATTTATGAATCTTTATGGGTATGATTATGTTCGTTCCTTGATTTTTCCACCGAAGTATTTCTCAAACATATGATGATATGGACTACCCTGAGATGTATCTGATCTCCATCGAACATTGTGGATCTTCTTTTTGAAGTATTTGGTTTATCAAAAAGCACCGGGTTGCATTTTGAGTTGATTTTGAGGAAGAACATCTGATCACTTTGCCTTTGAAAAAGATATTTATGACAAGGTCCTTAGAGAAGTTCTCTGGAGATGCTTGGAGGTAAATGATGTGTCGGTTCCCTACATTATGGTGATTAAGGACATGTATGATGGGGCTAAGACTCGGGTAAGGATAGTAGGAGGCGACTCTGAGTATTTTCCGGTTGTTATGGGGTTACACCAAGGCTCTGCGCTTAGTCCTTTCTTATTTGCCCTGGTGATGGGCGCGTTAACTCACAATATTCACGTGGAGGTGCCATGGTGCATGCTATTTGCCGATGACATAGTTCTGATTGATGAGTCGCGGGCCGGTGTTAACGAGAGACTGGAGGTTTGGAGACAGGCTCTTGAGTCTAAGGGTTTCAAGCTGAGCAGGACGAAGACAGAATACCGGGAGTGTAAGTTCAGCGCTGAGCCGGGGGAAGTGGGCGTGGATGTGATGCTTGACTCACAGGTCATCCCAAGTAGAGGCAGCTTCAAGTACCTTAGGTCAATTATCTAGGGGGGAGGGAGATCGATAAGGATGTCACATACCGTATTGGGGTAGGATGGATGAAGTGGAGGTTAGCATCTGGAGTCCTGTGTGACAAAAGAGTGCCACCGATACTCAAAGGTAAATTCTATAAATCGGTGGTTAGACCGGCCATGATGTACGGGGCTGAGTGTTGGCATGTTAAGAATTCATATATCCAAAAAATGAAAGTAGCAGAAATGAGGATGTTGAGGTAGATGTGTAGGCACACTAGGATGGATAAGATTAGGAATGATGATATTCGGGAGAAGGTGCACGTGGCTCCCATTGATGATAAGATGCGGGAAGCGAGCCTAAGATGGTTCGGGCATGTACAGAGGAGGAGCCCATATGCCTCGGTAAGGAGGTGTGAGCGGCTGGTTGTGACGGGCACACGAAGAGGTAGAGGGAGAACGAAGAAGTATTGGGGAGAGGTGATCAGGCAAGACACGGCGAGGCTTCAGATTTTCGAGGACATGACACTTTATAGGAAGATGTGGAGGTCGAGTATTAGGGTTGTAGGTTAGGAGGTAGTTGACTCTTGCCTTACTCCGTACCATTGGGTTTTTGTCTAAGTTAGCTAGTGGCAGTGTCGTGTCTCCCTATTTGGATTTTCAGTGCCGGACTTATTTACTAGCTATCGCTTTTTCTTTGCATCCTTCTTCTGGATTTCATGTTGTTCCTATTTTTCTTATGATTTCTGTGGTGATACTGATATTATCTCCTTTTGTCTTTATGTTCTCTTGAGCCGAGGGTCTTTCGAAAACAACCTCTCTACCCTTGTGGGGTAGGTTTAAAAGGTCTACGTACACACTACCCTCCCCAGACCCCACTAGTGGGATTTTACTGGGTTGTTGTTGATGTTGTTGTTGTTTTGATCTCTTTGTGGGTGTGAATACCTAATTTTTGCACCATCTAAATTCTCCTAAAGTTGTAAATGTCAATTCTCCTTCAATCATTATTTTTCTTATATTTTTGTGCATTTTTAAGTGAATTTGTCATAAAATATACCCAAAAAAATTTTCTTTCTTCATTTGTGCATTTTAGGAATTAACTAATTATTCAGTTGGTGAATTAATCTAGTTAATGGATCATTTGTATAAATTATTTAATTAATTAATTTATGTGTGTGAATTTAGTTTAATAAGTAGAATTAAGAGAATTGGCAAAAGTTGAAAGAGAAAGTGGCCAAGGGTACAAGACAAGGGGCTGTTATGGGAGGACTTAAAATGACGTAGTTTCAAGATAAACCTACGTCGGTTTTGGTAAGTAAATGAAAATCCATCATGGCCATTCATTCCATCTTCTAATGGTAAAAATTTATCCCTAACTAAAATATAAAAGCTAAAAATTATATTTTTCCCTATATTTTCAAACCCTAAAACCACCCCCTTCTCTCTTCTCTCTCTCACCCTCTCTCAAGGCCACCTCCCCCCTCCACTTTCACCACCGTGCGCCGCCGCTGGTGGTGATCCAAACACCACCAAAATTTCACCCCTACTCATCTCAACCTCCTCTCCATGAATCCGAATCCCAAATCCCCATAACCCCTCTCAATCTCTGTAAATCTAAGCCTAACCGGAACCCTAACTGCCGCTCACCACTCCAAACTCCAAACATTTTACACAATCGGTCTCCTCCCACTCTCCTCTTCTCCATTCCAAGCCTCACAACCTTCAAACCCCTCTAAAATTCAGCCAAAATCCTACCGAATTTGGGCCAGCAGCCCCCACTACCGTCTCACCACCACCATGTGCTCGAGCCGTTGTTTGTTTTGCGTAGACACGACCTGGGAACGACCCTTTCTAGGCTACATGGTATTGAAATCACTAGTCGACCCCTCGAATCGGTGGTCCTAACGTTTGCCGCTTTGAAAAGTTCGTTCGAAGGTCGCTCGTCATCAATTGTCACTGCTCGCGTCGTCCCTGAGATTCATGGATAGTTTCAAGAATTCTCGATTGGTATAACATTCATTTCCTCATTTCCTTAGTTTATGTTTTCCCATTTGGTTTTGAATTCAGTTTAAGTTTCTCTGTTTTTGATTAGTTTGTTAGTCTGTAATAAGTGTGTTGTTCTAGTTTTGTGCAAAATTGTTGAATTGTTACTTCGTCGTATGTTTAGTTGTTATTAATCGTGTTAGTTTAGCGATGTTCGTTTAGTTTCTATTTCGCGCAATAGTTTGTCGCTCGAGCCTAGTTTGCACAAATCTAATTTATTCCAATCTAGTTTGTTTGAATACTTAGTCCGATTACATTGGAGTCTTGTTTCTACATTGCCAACACATAGTTAGTCTGAGTTTGAGTGTGTTTAGCTTAAATTTCAGTCATGATAAAAGCTGAATACTTGAGTATAGGGTACTTGTTTGGCTGCCTTTTACTGTTCAAAACTCTTTGGAGCATAATACTCCACTATTCTGTTTATAGTTGGTAAAAAGGACTATCTTTGGACATATTTTTTGATCAAAAAACTACCCTTTGAATAGTATTGGATATATTTTTGGGGAAAAAATCTATCATTTGGACAGATTTTCAATCATGAAGGCCTTACTCCTTCCCCTATAAAAGACTCAACACTCTAACACATAAAGACGAATATCTGGACACACACTCTATCTTACATTGAGAGATCATCTTTTACACTCTAAAAAAAGACACATATCTTTGAGAAAAATCAGCAGCTTAATACATATAGCAAGCTGAAATTTCAGAGCGTGGTGAGTTTCTTAGAGTGCAAAACCTTTGAGAAAAATAGAAAGATCCCTTAGGCAATCTGTGAAGATGTTTAGATACTAGTTTCAAGCATCTTTGTTGGTTTTCTGGGTTGTTTTAACACTGAGGATCTGCTGTATTTATTGTTGTTTTGCTGCCATTCTTGCTGATCCCACTGATGTACTTTTATTATTTTGCGACTCAGGTAACTCTTTAACCTTATGTTGCAAATATTTTCACATTAATAAGAAGATTTGAGCTCATCTTGACTATTTGGGAATAGAATACCCATCTAAATTAATGGATGCTAGATAGTTTTCTTTTCTTGATTGTTTTAAGTATTTCTGGTTGGATTCATATTAAAAATGAATCCCTGAATGTTCAAATAGAGTTTATTCATGTGTAGTTGGACTTTATTATCTAATATGGTTCCAATTTATGTAAATGAAATCTTTCAAGAAGGTTGTAGTGTGTTTAAGGATTGTTTTTGCACCTTGCTTAATTCTGACCAGTTTATGTTAGGCCATTCTTTTAAGAAAACAAAAAAAAAATAAAAGAATCATGTCTGAAAGCTTTAGTTTATTGTGATAAATTTTAAATTTTACATATGACCATAGTTTATTGTGATACGTTCTAGATTCTACATGTGACCATTTCTATAAAGACCTTTATTTTTAGAAAGTGGTTAAGTCATTAAACAAGTGATTGAGGTTGCAAATTAATTGAAGGTTTTTGTTTTAGAGTAAAATGGGCTAGACGTTTAATTTAGTCCAAGTGAGTCTGTGCTAATCTGTAGCCGATGGCCATTGATTTTTCAACATGTGTCGTTCCAGAAGCCCAATAATGGGCTGAAGTTGGTTCTTCCCCAACAGGCCCAATGCCTTTTAAAAGCTTATTTAGCCATTTTCCGTTTTAAGTCATTGCTGGCCCATGTTTACTTGAGTTACTGCTGGCCCATTTCCCTTTTAGTAATGTGCTAGACTAACTTCTATAAACAAGTTGACACAATTGATTAAAAGACATGTTTGCTCAAATAGATTAAGTAAAAGTGCTACTTTCTCTTAGTAATAGAATTTAATAATTTAATCACCTCCTTAATAATTAATTTAAACGCTAGGCAACTAGTATGTGCGATTTAACTTTTCCATTCTCGGACTCGCTTGCGTAGCGTGATATTAACTTTTAACATTTTAATGCAATAACCTCATACTATTTCTATTAGCTTTAATTAATTTCTGATTTAATTAGTTCTTTTGTTAAAATCATGGATTCACTTGCGTAGCGCGATACCTAATATCTTAGTAATTTTTTATTTTTAAATGTAGTAACTTTTTCAAAAGTAATAATGAACTAACAATCCTTGTCGTAACTGTGGATTCGCTTGCGTAGTGCTGTTATGGTAAAATTAATTAATTTCGTCTCGATCACGCATTCGCTTGCGTAGTGTGGTTATGACATATTATTATTCAAAAAATTTCTTTAATGCATAACCCGAATATAAAAGCGGTCCGGAAAAAAATATAAAAGGCATATAAATCTCAATTTGTCCAAAATTAATTCAAGCCAAATTTAAGTCAATAAAGCGATCGTGCTAGAACCACGGGACTTGGGGAATGCCTTACACCTTCTCCCCGGTCAACAGAATTCCTTATCCAGACTTTGTTTTCGCAAGGACAATAATAAAAAAGTCAATCTTCCTTTGACTAGGGATTCAAATAAAAGGTGACTTAGAACACCAAAAATCAATTCCATGTGGCGACTCTGAATAACAAAAATAATCCCTATTTCAAAACTATCACTTTAATTGGAAAAACTCTTTAACCCACAATCCATAATATCATATCTTTTGGGCGTTAGAAAAGGGGTGTGACAGCTCTGGCGACTCTGCTGGGGACCAACCAGAATTCGAGCTTGTACATGTTGACTTTTTATTTGGCTTTACTACTTTTGTATATATTGTGATTTATTTGTGCCTAATGTGCTACTTGTTCACTTTTTACGGCTTTGATATTGTTGAACTGTACATATAAATTATCTTCTCACGCACCCCTCTGAGTCTTCTTGAAATTAAAAAATTGGGCACTTTCTTGACATAACCCACTTTCTCTGAGATAGACGAGGAGCTTGTCACCCGGTGAAGGATTTTAGTCACACATGTTTTATGCGGGGGGGCACCACCAGTTAAGCCGGAAAGCAATGCTAACCCTCCTCGGCTCGAGTTGTCCGCTCGAGTAAGCCAGTCTAGTTACATTCTCCACTAGGATTTAAACCTAGAAGAACAAACCTCATGCCGGATATCCCTAGTAGGTTCGCCTTATTTGCATCACGTGCATTTAACTCAGAGAAACTCGATACAAGGGTCGGGTCCGTATAAGACAGGTATTGTCACGACCCAAATTTTCCTCCGTTGGGTATCGTGATGGCACCTACTCTTAAGAACTAGGTAAGCCTAATATTCATGGAATAACAATAATATTAATAAAATCTAATATTTTCTAAATTAAATAATTCTTTATACATTGCATATTCCCAAAATCCGGTAGTACAAGTCATAAGTTTATAGAATTTACTACAACTTCTAATTACAACTATTTGGAAGTAAGCAAAAACACTGTAAATGCAACATAGGAAGGTGAATCCAAAGCCTGCGAGCACAACAACAGGTTTACCTTAAGTCTCCTCGGCAAGAGTCCGCACAACTACTAACGATCAATACCTGAATCTGCACAAAAATGTGCAGAAGAGTAGTATGAGCACACCACAATGGTGCCCAGTAAGTATCAAGATAAACCTCGGTCAAGTAGTGACGAGAACTAGTCAAGACACCCACTGGTTTAATAAACTGAACAAGTATCAATATAGGAATAAAGGGGAAAACGATATACACATAAAGGCTACGCAATATAGCTAACAATACAGTGAATTTGATAAAGAGGGAAAACAATATGTATCAGCGGAAACCATGAAACAACACAAATATTGACTAGAACACAAACAAATCTGGAATGTAAATATACAACACGGATAGGTAATGTATCAACAACTTCAACCACTTCTACATTAAAATCGTAGTCATCTCCACGAGGTTCTGAACCTTGGACAAATCACCATTTACGGGTTCCAATATTCGAACCCTAACACTTGGCATCTTGCGCCCTCATTCGAGTGCTAACTGCATGGACGACTTATGTGCCAATTGGGTCATCTCCACCCACACGGTAAGTACAACAAGAGTATCTATAATTGATAACAACAAGGATCTTTAAATCCATTACTAGTACTTAACTACGTGTATGCTTGTGCAGGTGTCCTAACATGATTCAACTACCCATAAGTATAAGGAAAGAAAAGAGCAACACGTACATTGTCATCTCACAAATTTCCACACGAATAAACTCACACCATAAGTGTTCCAGTACATAATATCAACAACAAGGAATGCCCCCAGGCTAACACAAGTATCAAAAACAATCCCTGACATAGCCTACCTTGTCTCGCCACGTGTGCAATAGTAAAGTATATGACCGCCTTGTTTCACCACACGTGCATAAGCATGTTCCCACCTTGTCTCGCCACATGCGCAACCCACATTTACATATCCCGCCTTATCACACCGTATGTGCAATCTCAATATAACCACAGTACGATAGAAACCTCGTGCGTCTCCACAACAATGGCAACAATTCAAGATACAATAAATACATCAACTAAAGAACCTTCGATCACAAGATAGGCAAAACTAGTTCACGAGAAATAAACATAATAAGGAAAGCTAGGCATATTAAGAACCGCTCAACAAGGAAGGAAAATAGCATATAACAGTCGCACCTAAATGCACGGGTTAACAACAAGAAGTCAACACGAATCCGATAACTCTATTTACGGGCAAGTCAACTAAGGTATAGTCTATCCAAACTTCCTTTAACGTCGGCAGTTTCAAGGGTATTCAACAATTTCATTTAAGGACAAGCAACGTGAAAATAATCATAACCTCATTTAAGACCAATCAACTATAGAATGAGATGAAGATAATTACAATTAGAGATAGGCAGTTAAGAAGACATAGCATGACAGTAAAAAGGAAATAAGATCTTCAGATAAGTCAATTAGGAGTAAATCCAAAAGTAAGAAATTCTACATTTAAGAAAATAAAGATGAAACTAGAAATTAGCAAATTCAGTCATGCCAAGGACAATTCATACTCGGCGAATATAAGGACCTAAGATTCCTAAAGGGTCAACTTTTCACAAATAAGTTCGAGCACGCACTCGTCACCTAGCGTACACGGACTACAATCAACATAGAAGACTCAAATCCTAAGGGGTAATTCCCCCACACAAGGTAAGGCAAGATACTTACCTCAAAAACGATAACCCGGTACTCTAAAATAGACTTCTCGGGCGAAAAGGCCTCCGGACGGCTCAAAACCAACTAGAAAAACTTCAAAACACACATAAAACATATGAGGAACTATTCCAGATAATAAAGCTTAAATCTTTAACAAATTCTAAAAATCGGTCCAAAATTCGACCCCCGGGCCTGCACCTCGGAACCCGATAAATTTTTTAAAATCCGATTACCCATCCCAATTCGAGTTCAACCATACAAAATTTATCAAATTCCGATACCATTTGGTGCCTCAAATCACGATTTTTCATTTTAGAAATTTTCTTCAAAAACCAACATTTTCCTCAACTCAAAACACAAATTAAATGATGAAAAAGATAAAATCAAGGAATATATTTAATTCTAGTCGAAAAACACTTACCCAATAAAATTTCGTGAAAAACCCACCAAAAAGCGCCAAAAACTGATCTCTAGAAGTCAAAATGTGATAAAAATGGCCCAACCCTCGATTTTGGAATATAATTTGTCTACGCAAATTTTTAAGCATTGTGATCGCAAGAATTTAAGTGCGATCGCGTAGAGGAAAATAATTAATGACCTAAAATGTGTTATGCGATCGCGTAAGGACTGATGCAATTGCGTAAGGACTGATGCGATCGCATAGAAGGAAAATATTTACTGACTAAAAAATGTGCTATGCGATCGCGTGTGGAATGATGCGATCACATAGAAGGAAAATGTTTGCTGACCAAAAATCTGCTATGCGATCGCGTGTGGAGTGATCAGATCGCATATAAGGAAAATGTTTGCTAACCAAAAATGTACTATGCGATCGCGTATGAAATAATGCGATCGCGAAGAGTAAAATTGGGCGGGTCACAAAACATTATGCGATCGCGTCTATTCCTATGTGATCGCACAGAAGAAAAACCAGAAGACAGAATTAGCAGTGAAGAATAGAAGAAAATTGACCCGAAGCCCATCCGAAACACACCCGAGGCCCCTTGGATCCCGTCTAATCACACAAACAAGTCATGTAACCTAAAACAGACTCGCTCGAGGTCTCATATCACATAAAACAAGCCCAAAATGACGAATCAAACTTATAAATTTTCAAATCTTCAAATATCAAAACTCGTTCTGAAACCTATCAATTCAACCCGGAATGACGCCAAATTTTGCAGACAAGTCATAAATGACACTACGGACCTACAGCCACTCTCGAAATTTCATTACGAGCCTGATATCAAAATTTCACGTATCGGCCGAAATTCTAACTTTCGCCGAATTACCTCAAATTACTCTATGGTCCTCCAAAACAATTCTGGGCGCGCGTCTAAGTCCAAAATCGTCATACGAAGCTGTTGGCATCACCTAAACTCCTTCTGAGGCCGTTTACTCAAAAGTCAAACCTCCGGTCAACTTCCATCACTTAAGCTTCAAAAATTGAATTTTTTCTTCCAATTCGACTCCGGATTATCCGGTAACTAAATCCAACCATGCACGCAATTAGATATACACAATGTGAAGTAGTTCATGACCTTACGCCATCGAACGGAGCTTAAATTCCCAAAACGACCTGTCGGGTCGTTACATTCTCCCCCTCTTAAAACAAACGTTTGTCCTCAAACGTGCCATGATTCACCTCGAACTCATCCAATCACTGAATGTGCACTTCCAACACACACCCGCGGGTGATCCCACGTCACCCCAACCTACATAAGCCAAATGAAGCCATCACAACTACAATTTAGCCTTCCTATCACCACTGATAAGCCTCATACCTCAATTTTTCACCTTCTACTCATTTCTAAAAGACCCGATTCCAAATCCATATCCGACATCAGCCTCAACCAGCTACATCAACTCATGACTACACCCACAAGGTATGACCACACAATATAGCACACCACATATAGGCTCATAATAACACTTTGGATCACAATAGCTGCGTGAAATCAATCCAACACTGGCGATTAGCCTCATATCTAAAAGAACTATGTTTCCAAGCCCCAAAATACTGATAACGATGGAATAAACACGAAGACTTCATTATTAGACATCCGAATCACCAGGCCATAAGTAACACCACTGGGAACACATCCTGCAAGCTGGAACTAAGGGAACATATAACGAAAATGACTGAATATGAAAAGAAAAACACATAAGGAAACTATCAAACAAGACCGACAGGCACAATCCCTATATGAATACTAACCTACATAACAAAATAACAAGGAAGGAGTTAAAGAAAATGAACAATCATAAGGATCCCATCTTGATATAACTTCCACCGGTATACTCAGCCCGGTTCACCCATATTGAACCACAAAATATCACGAGGGTCTCGCCCTCAACTCTAAATCACATACCGAATATATATCATACCAATTGGAATCTCTCACTGACCGTCTCGGCTAATAAAATCATAACTCTCACTTAATTCACATCTCGATGGAGTATCAATTCACAGCCCGTAACCAAAATACTTAGGAAAAATCACATAAATCTTACCATGATGAACAACAGGGACTCACTTCTAGTCTCACCACTATCAATGATGAATAAAACAATGATAGACACGGGATACTACTCATAGAAGCTCCCAATAGGAGCAAACACGAAAATAGAGTGCAAAGCATGAAACTCACTCATAAATAAAGCAACAAATAAGGGAAACTCGTCCCGACCAACAGAACTATAGTGAATTACAAATTGTGACCCTCTGTAACAAATCAAAACATACTCTTACTATAACATCTGGCTCAACAGCCTCCAGCCTACTATACGAAACACATCAACGGGTCGGGCCGGGCCTCCCCCTCTTGGGCGCCCTCTACTCACTTGAATGCCTTGCTGTAACACATCTGCCCGGAGCCTGGGACGATCTCTCACCCTATGGCTGATATCTCCACACTCAAAACAAACTCTCTGCTGCGTGGCTGTGGAAACTATGCGGTACGAGTACTCTGAGACCCATGAGTACTTGAAACTCCATGCGAAGCCGGTAATGCAAATTGAACTGGCTGACCCATAAAACCTCTATCGTGTCATACCCTGCCTCCATAATAAGGACCGGTAGATCTCTCCGGCCTATGAGGCCTCCTCACCTTTCTTCCCTCTCTCTCCTGATCTCGTCCGACATCTCTCCCATAGTCCCGCCTGTCATCTCTCTCATGATCCAGCATGCCCTCAACTCTGCGAGCAATCCCTACCACCTACTGAAATGAAACATCCGACTCTAACTCCCGAGCCATGCTGAACCGAATATCACACCTGAGGCCCTCAATGAATCTACGAACACGCTCTCTAACTGTAGCAACCAAATCAGGTGCGTGCATGGCCAAATCACTGAATCTGACGGCCTACTCTGATACTGACATAGTGCCCTGGTGCAGCCACTCAAACTCCACGCGCCATGCATCTCGGAGGGACGGAGGTACAAACTCGCTCAAGAACATCTTTGAAAACTGACCCCATGTAAGTGAAGCTGACTCGGTCAGGCTACCCAACTCATATTCCCGCCACCACTGATAAGCATCTCCCCTGAGCTAAAATGTAACGAAAGCAAACCCGCTCATCTCCACAATACCCATATTTCAAATAATGCGATGACACTCCTCCACTAATCCACTAAAGGTAGGAGGGTGGTACTTCTTGTACCTCTCAAGTCTAAGTTGTTCTTCCTCAGATGTTGTTGCCCTAACCGCAGGCGAAACTGGGGCAACAAGTTGTGCTGCCATGACACCTGGAACTTGACCAAAATGATCTTGCTGCTCTGGAGTGTGGGCGACGGGAGTCTGAGCTCCTCCCTCGCTCTGTGAAGTAGCTGGTGCACCCGGAATCAACCCTACTTAAGTCAAGGTACCAATCATATCCCAGAATTGTGCCAAGGTATCCCGAAGTCCGGGTGTAACAACAGGCGCCTCCGGTGCCTTCCCCCCAACTGGAACTACCGGCGGCTCCTCAACGGCTTCTCTGGCAGGTGCTCTAGCTGCGGCACGTGCCCCTCGTCGGCCTCTGTCTCTACCTCTGCCCCTGGCGGCATCTTCTCCTGGGGTAACATCCTCAAGATCTGCAGCTCGCGTTCTCACCATCTGTAAGAGAATGGAATGATAATTTCAAACTTCAAGATCAATGAACTCGCACGATAGGAATGAAGAAAGTGAAGTTAACCTAATAGTTCCGTAGCCTCTCAAAGATAAGTACAGACGTCTCTGTACCGATCCGCAAGACTCTACTAAACTCGCATATGACTCGTAGCACTTATGGACCTAGAGCTCTGATACCAACTTGTCACGACCCAAATTTCCCTCTGTTGGGTATCGTGATGGCACCTAGTCTTAAGGACTAGGTAAGCCTAATATTCATGGAATAACAACAATAATAATACAATCTAATATTTTTCTAAAATAAATAATTCTTTATACATTGCATATTCACAAAATCCGGTAGCACAAGTCATAAGCTTTATAGAATTTACTACAACTGCTAATTACAACTGTTTGGAAGTAAGCAAAAACAGTGTAAATGCAAAATAGGAAGGCGACTCCCAAGCCTGCGAGTGTAACGATAAATTTACCTTGAGTCTCCTCGGCAAGAGTCCGCACAGCTACTAACGATCAATACCTGGATCTGCACAAAAATGTGCAGAAGAGTTGTATGAGCAGACCACAACGGTGCCCAATAAGTATCAACACAAACCTCGGTGAAGTAGTGACGAGGACTAGTCAAGACACCCACTGGTCTAATAAACTGAACAAGTATCAATATAGGAATAAAGGGGAAAATGATATACACATAAAGGCTATGCAATATAGCTGACAATACAGTGAATTCGATAAAGAAGGAAAAATAATAAGTATCAGCGGAAACCATGAAACAACACAAAGAATGAATATAACACAAAAAAATCTGGAATGTAAATATACAACACGGACAGGTAATGTCTCAACAATTTCAACCACTTCTACATCAAATTCATAGTCATCTCCACGAGGTTTCGAACCTCGGACAAATCACCATTTACGGGTCCCAATATTCGAACCCTAACACTTGGCATCTTGCGCCTTCATTCGAGTGCTAACTGCATGGACGACTTATATGCCAATTGGGTCATCTCCACCCATACGGTACGTACAACAAGAGTATCTACACTTGACAATAACAAGGAGCCCTAAATCCATTACTAGTACTTAACTACGTGTATGCTTGTGCAGGTGTCCTAGCATGATTCAACAACCCATAAGTATAAGGAAACAAAAGGGCAACACGTACATTGTCATCTCACAAATATCCACACGAATAAACTCACACCGTAAGTGTTCTAGTACACAATATCAACAACAAAGAATGCCCCAGGCCAACACAAGTATCACAAACAATCCCTGACATAGCCCACCTTGTATCGCCACGTGTGCAATAGTAAATTATATTCCCGCCTTGTTTCGCCACACGTGCATAAGCATGTTCCCACCTTGTCTCGCCACATGCGCAACCCACATATACATATCCCGCCTTGTCACGCTGCATGTGCAATATCAATATAAATACGGTATGACAGAAACCTCGTGCGTTGCCACAACACGTACAACACCAACAATGGCAACAGTTCAAGATACAATAAATACATCAACTAAAGAACCTTCGATCATGTAACAGTCGCACCTAAATGCACGGTTTAACAACAAGAAGTCAACACGAATCTGATAACTCTATTTACGGGCAAGTCAACTAAGGTATAGTCTATCCAAACTTCCTTTAAGGTCACCAGTTTCAAGGGTATTCAACAACTTCATTTAAGGACAAGCAATGTGAAAATAATCATAACCTCAGTTAGACCAAACCACTATAGAATGAGATGAAGATAATTACAATTAGGATAGGCAGTTAAGAAGACATAGCATGACAGCAAAAAGGAAATAAAATCTTCAAATAAGTCAATTAGGAGTCAATAGGCAATAGGAGTAAATCCAAAAGTAAGAAATTCTACATTTAAGCAAATAAAGATGAAACTAGAAATTAGGAAATTCAATCATGCCAAGGACAATTCATACTCGCGAATATAAGGACCTAAGATCCGTAAAGGGTCAACTTTCCACAAATAAGTTCGAGCACGCACTCGTCACCTCGCATACACGGACTACAATCAACATATAAGACTCAGACCCTAAGGGGTAATTCCCCCATACAAGGTTAGGCAAGATACTTACCTCAAAGACGACAACCCGGTACTCTAAAATGGAATTCTCGAGCGAAAAGGCCTCCGGACGTCTCAAAACCAACTAGAACAACTTCAACACACACATAAAACTTATGAGGAACTATTCCGGATAATAAAGCTTCAATCTTTAACAAATTCTAAAAATGTCGGCCTCGGGGCCCGCACCACGGAACCCGACAATTTTTACAAAATCTGATTACTCATCCCAATACGAGTTCAACCATACAAATTTTATCAAATTCCGATACCATTTGGTCCCTCAAATCACGATTTTTTATTTTAGAAAGTTTCTTAAAAAACCAACATTTTCCTCAACTCAAAACACAAATTAAATGATATAAATAAAGATAAAATCATGAAATATATTTAATTCTAGTCGAAGAACACTTACCCAATCAAATTTCGTGAAAAACCCGCCAAAAATCACCAGAACCGAGCTCTAGAAGTCAAAATGTGATAAAAATGGCCCAACCCTCGATTTTGGAATATAATCTGTTTGCCCATATTCTTAAGCATTGCGATCGCGAGAGTTTAAGTGCGATCGCGTAGAGGAAAATAATTACTGGCCTAAAATATGCTATTCGATTGCGTAAGGACTGATGCGATCGCATAGAAGGAAAATATTTACTGACCAAAAATGTGTTATGCCATCCTCTGTGGAGTGATGCGATCGCATAGAAGGAAAATATTTACTGACCAAAAAATGTGCTATGCGATCCCTTGTGGAATGATGCAAACGCATAGAAGGAAAATGTTTACTGACCAAAAATGTGTTATGCCATCCTCTGTGGAGTGATGCGATCGCATATAAGAAAAATTGTTGCTGACCAAAAATGTGCTGTGATCGCGTATGAAATGATGCGATCGCGAAGGGTAAAAATTGGCGGGTCACAGAACACTATGCGATCACGTCTATTCCTATGCGATCGCATAGAAGAAATACCAGAAGATAGAATCAGCAGTGAATAATAGAAGAAAATTTACCCGAAGCCCATCCGAAACACACTCGAGGCCCCCGGGACCCCGTCTAATCACACAAACAAGTCATATAACCTAACACGGACTCGCTCAAGGTCTCACATCACATAAAACAACAAATCAAACCAAAAATCAAACTTATAAATTTTCAAATCTTCAAATATCAAAACTTGTGTCGAACCTATCAATTCAACCTGGAATGACGCCAAATCTTGCATTCAAGTGATAAATGACACAACGGACCTATAGCCACTCTCAAAATTCCATTCTGAGCCTGATATCAAAATTTCACCTATCGGCCGAAATCGTCGAAATTCTAACTTTCACTGAATTACCTCAAATTACTCTACGGACCTCCAAAACCAATTCAGGGCGCGCGCCTAAGTCCAAAATTATCATACGAAGCTGTTGGCATCACCCAAAACTCATTCCGAGACCGTTTACTCAAAATTCAAACCTTCGGTCAACTTCCATCACTAAGCTTCAAAAATTGAAATTTTCCTTCCAATTTGACTCCGGATTATCCGGTAACTGAATCCAACTACGCATGCAGGTCGATATACACAATGTGAAGCTGTTCATGACCTTACGCCACCGAACGGGGCTTAAATTCCTAAAATGACCGGTCGAGATATCCTCTTCGAGACCATCATGTCCACTTATGTGCTACTTGTTACATCATTTGGAAGGCTTGCTTGCGTTGTTGACCGGCTTTAAAAAATATTTGAGCGGAATTGTAAAAAGAAAAACAATCATTCTCCTAGTTTAATATAAATAATCCTTTTTATACTAAGATTTTTTTTTATAGTTTGGCGTGAGGTGTAAAGATAAATTTTCATAAAAATAAAAAGAGAAAACTACTCAGTTTCACCGAACTACGCGGGTTTGATTCTCACCGGATGTGAGATACGTAGTAAACCATCATCCGGTCCAACCCACAATTTTAAAAAATAATCCCAAAAATATTTTATTTACTTCCTTCGGTAGAAAGTCTTTCTTTTAGACCACAATTTTCAAAAATTCAAAAAACTATTTTCCCTTACTTCCTTCTTCATGAAAGTCTTTCTTTTGGAACCCAATTTTCAAAAATCCAAAAAAAAAAAATTTCTTTTACTTCATACTTTAGAAAAGTCTCTCTTTGAGTCCCCAATATTTTAAAAAAAATCCAAAAAAAATTTCTTTTAATTTCTTCTAAAAATTCAAAAAAAAAATATTTTCATTATTCTTTAGAATTTTTTTTTCTTTCGAAAGTTGAAAAGAAAATTCAAGTTCCAAAAAAATATTTCTTTAGAAGTCTTCCTTTTATAATTTTAACATAAAAGTCCAAAAATCCAAAAATTATTTTTTCTTTCGAAATTCACCGGAAAAAAAAATGAAAAAAAAATCGAAATCAAAAATATTTTGTTTCTCCTTTATAAGTCTTTCTTTCAAAAATTAAAAGCGAAAGAATTCAAAATTCAAAAAAAAGAGTTAGTTTATTTCTTTTTTTTTTATCTTCCTGAACTAAGCAAGATCTGATTCATGTTCTCACATGATACGTAGGCAACTACCATCTGGTTCAGGCCACATTTTTCAAACAAAAAAAAAGAGCTTAAAATTCCACATGTGCATAAAATTTTCCTGAAAAAACGCTATTTTGGTCACTTTTTACTGCGTTACTCTCGTATTCTGGACGTTTTGCCAAGACAACCTTAAAATCTTCCTCGGAAGTGTTGAAGGGTCGTTTTTTTTTTTTTTTGTAAAATAGCTACTTTGTTCGCTTTTTACCATTTTGCCTTTATGACTGGCCATTTTTGTCGAGATTACTTAAAACCTTCTACGGAAGTGCCGAGAGACTGTTTTCACAAAAAATAACCATCTTAACTAGTTTTGTTGGGTTATATATGTCGAGATAGCCTTTGAATCTCTCTCGGGAGTATCGAAGGGCCGTTTTCGTTAAAGTAGCCATTTTATTTATTTTGCTTATTTTATTTTTATTATTATTTTTGTCTCCATGCTTAGCCGTTTTTACCGAGAAATTCTTTAAGTCTTTTGTGGAAGAATCAAAAGGCCGTTTTCATAAAAATAGTCATTTCCCTACTTTTTGTGTCTGCTAATTACAAAAATAATAAATAGATCGAATCATAAATGACGTTTTTTTTTAAAAGTAATAAATAAATAAATAAATAAAAAGGAATAATCAGAATTTCATATAGCTTAGGAAAGTCCTGACCCCTTTTTATCTTATTCTTAGGTTCACCATGAATTCTCCACAAAGAAGCAATCAGAAAAGGGTAAGGGACGAGACACCTCCTATGTTCTTGATAAGAGATAAGACCCCGAGTAGTCTCTGTAATTGGTGGGCTAGTTTTGCGACATGGGAACGGAATCAAGTATTTAAGCACCTCAAGTTCCTCACAAACATCATGGGGATTAATCATAACAGAGATTTAATCGAGGCTCTAGTAGGTTTTTGGGACCCCCTGAACAATGTCTTCAGGTTCAAAGATTGTGAAATGACGCCTACATTGGAAGAATTAGGTGGGTTTACCGGATTAGGGAGGGACCTTAGTGGGAAAAAGCCTGGACGAAGGTTGGGTTCCGTTGGAAACAACTTTNNATATTTCTATGACAGATTTGGGGACGAGAAAGGGTTTGAAAACTTCTCGGGCACATAATTCATCAACCAATTGAGTTACGACGCATGGAGGGAGTTGAGAGTCTTCGTGTTCATGATATCATTTCTGGGGATCATGGTCTTTCCAGAGCGTGGTGGGTGCATCAGAATTCGATTAGCTGCAATAGTCTCGTTTTTGCAAAGTAGCAAGGATCACAACATTCTTCCCATGATTCTGGGAGATATTTTTCGAGCTTTGACCCGCTGCCAATAGGGTGAATATTACTTCGAGGGATGCAACATTCTGCTGCAGATGTGGTTCATAGAGCACCTTTATCATCATCCAATAGTAATAAATTTCAATGACAATTGGATAAATTACATTGGATGTCACCCAGACAGGGCCGCAAGTTGTAATCTTCCAGAGGGGATGAGGGCCTTGGCGGACATTGCTCGGTTCATTGAGTGTTGATAGAATCACTTGGAACTATTATTGGTTCCCTTCTGCTAGGTCATGCATATGTCGACGTATCGTCCGTTCTTCATACTCATGGGTTTTAGAGGTTTCCAACCCTACGCACTCCTACGCGTCAAGATCCAGCTAGGGAGAGAGAAAAAGAGGCCCCCGATTGAGGACATGCGTCCGTTCGTGTGGGAATTAGAGGTAGAGGGACCTCCAAGGGAGTCATATGCACAAAAGGTTTGGTTTGGTGGTCGATTTTCTTATTTGGACGAGATGGTAGTTGATCGTGAATGTGGGGAGGTAAACCTCGCATACCTTGAGTGGTTTCACAACCAGGCTATCCTAGAGCAAAGGCCAGAAAGATCCATACGGCATGCGGTTGATTGGGAAGAGGAGATCGAGGCCAGAGTTAGAGAAACTAGAAGGGAAGTAACACTAGAGTTCCAATCCCGTATTTGATATTTTACAAGAAGATAAAGGCATTCTGGAGACAGCCATGTACATACAACAGGTTGATTTCAAGCGGGAAAAGGCTAAGTGGGCACAAGAGAGGCGAACACTCAAAGCTCAAATTAGGCAGAAAAAAGTGATCACTACCGCTTAACAACAGGAAGAAAGAGAAGCCCAGTCAAAGGTGGTCCTTGATCATGAGCGCAGAGGTTTTGCTCCGTTAATAAAAGGTCTGAGGGATCAGATAGGGGAAGTTGAGTCAAGCAAGGAGTGCCAAATCGCGGAGTTTGAAATAGAAAGACATCACTACCAAAGTATGATCAATTGGTTGGAGGGGGAGTCACTAGAAACTTCGTGCCAAAGAGATATGGCCTTGGAGCGCGAGCGTGATGCACTGGATCTAGCTGAGACCCGTGGTCAACAAAATCAAGAGTTTCACTTGTCTTAGGAACACATTAAGGGAAAGATCCTCGAGGTAGCCACATATACCTCCCGAGCTTGCAGGAGTTGTCAGAGAATGACGCCCGAACGATTTGCTGAAGTATCATTGAACGTCGCCTGTCACATATCTGCAGATTTAGGGAGGATAAACCACGACGTTGGGGGTCAGCCGCAGGAATAAACTCAATGACTACAATAATTCTTGTGGATTCTCTTGAAGAACTTTAGATCTTCTTTTAGTTGGCAGTCCATTTTGACTGTTCCTTTGTGGTCTTTGAGTATGTAAGAGTCTTTTGTTGTTTTGAGTCTTCTTATTTGCCCTTCGTCTTAAAAAGTCTGTTTGAGTCAAGTCTGGTCTTGTTTAAATGGTTATCTTTATGTAATTCTTGTTATTGAGTCTTGTACAAAAAAAATTAAAATCAATGAAAAAGATTTTGTTTTAGAAAAAAAATTTGTAAATGAACCAAAAAATGTTTGTTTTGTACAAAAATAAAATAAAAGATGGTCGTGTCCCTGAACTACGTAATGATCTGATTCATGTGGAGACATGATACGTAGGCAACCCCTAAAAGGTTCGATCGGAATATTTCAATACGGGAACAAAATGAGGTGGTTGAGAAGAAAAGCAAAAAAAAAAAAAAAA